>JAQFZK010000229.1:0-12052 GCA_034695905.1 Fridericia nemoralis | reverse complement strand
AGTTTTTAAATTCATATTGTTATTACTAATTTTCAGCCGGAACTAAAACGGTAGAAGTTTCAAAAACTGTAACAAATTTAAGTGCGATGTAAAATGCTTTAACAAAGAATTATTACACATACTATTTAAAAGAATTAACTGTAACAGTATGCCTACTGGAATTTATAAAAGCAATTGACGATGAGCCCATTAAAATGTTAAAACTAGTCTTTAATCATTATATCATTAGTTATACTTTCAATTGATTAATATTGTTGTAGGATCCTATACAGAAAGCCCAGGCTGTAAAGAACTTGGGTAACAAGTATTTCAAAGGCGGCAAGTTTGACAAGGCAATCAGCTGCTACACAGAAGCCATTGAACTCTGTCCATCGAACAACAAAGAGGACATCGCGACCTTTTATCAGAACAGGGCTGCTGCATATGAGCAACTGGTGGGTACATACGCATGACGCCTTTATATTGATACACATCTTGTGATCTAGGATTTAATTTGTTGTAGTTGGATATTTTTAACTTCTTATGCAAGTGCAAGCTTTATTATAAGAAGATTAAGAGACAATTACATGCAGGTAAAGTTATTGAACCATTGTGGATAGATATTATAAGCTATTGTTAACAAATTACTTTGTAAATAATCTTTAGACTTATTTTGATAATATTTTAGGTAATTAATTACTTTTGTCATTTTTTAATGTACATTAAACTAAAAAATACATTTTATGAACATCTTCACTTATTAAACAGCAAAACAGGTAAAGTGCAGAGGCTGACTACTCGTTGTTTTAGTTTTTATAATTGTTATTATACACAACGTTGCATGTATTGAATTGCAGAAGAGCTATGATATGGTGATCAGCGACTGCAATGCAGCGCTGGAGCTCAATCGTCACTACGTGAAGGCTCTGTCGAGACGAGCGAAGGCTTACGAACAGAAGAAAGACCTTTCCAGCTCACTCGAAGGTTTGCACTGCTACACTTTACTTGTGAAAAACTAGTATGCTTCTATGGCTGTGTGTAAGTGAAATTGTAATATGTTGGCATTGGTAGAATTGCGATGGATGAAAAACTGGCATAAACAAGATTTTAACTAGTCTACAGTGTGCATGCTGTTAGATAACGTATTTCACTGACGAACTTTGTGAATCCATTCAATCAAATCAACATCACGGTGTACGTACATTGTTATCTACTGAAATGTGAGTACAAGCATAGATCTAACAACGTGAAGGATTTTGGATACAATTGTAAGCTTTTGATGTATGCAAATAAATGATTATCTTACTTTAATTCATGACAATGCTTCCATGTATTTGCTGTAAAAATAGAAGTATTTGCTAATCCTGAATGCAAACGAAACTTTTGTGTTACATGAGTAGCGTGTGCGTAGAGTATCTAGTATTTGCTGTGTGTCGTCGTGCAGACATCACTGCCGTGTGTGTGCTGGAGAACTTTGCCAATCAACAGAGTCTCTTGATGGCCGACCGGGTTCTCAAAGAACTCGGCAGATCACGCGCAAGGGAAAAGTACAAGGTATGTTGTGCTCAGCACAATTTGCATATACACTAATTGGTGCATGTGTGTTTATGCGCGATTAAGCCTGAGTGCATGAGTGCCTTTTTAAAATGTAAACATAAATTCTTTTTATATTTGTATAGATGAAAGTCTTTAATAAAATATCATTTTGGACTACACGTTTTCAAAAAAAAAGGAATTTAGTTGTCGTCCAAAGGTAGTAATAATTGAATACTATTGCAATAGTTGCGTATAAAGTTGTAGTAATTACATAATTAATTGTGACACGTATTCATGAAAATGATCCGACGTATCTCATATTTGTTTGAAATAATATACATTTGTTACGAAGTTGCCATTGAAGCTGTGCTCTTTAAATTATGTTGATATATTCTAATAGGACGTAACGGTTTTACCTCGCTACATTTTTTCCTAACTTTTCTTTTTTGTCGTCGCAGAGCCGTGAAGCCCAGAACCCGTCAAGTCAATTCATCAAGAACTATCTGTCGGCCTTCGCTTACGATCCGATTCTCAACAGTTCCACGCGCCCTCAACAACTTGCCGAGACTGCGGACAATGACGAGAAGGAAAGGTCAGAGGAAATGGAAAAGGATACTTTGAAGTCAGGGTAGGTTTTAATTACTCTTCATCGAAATCTATTTAAGCCGTATTTATAAAGATGACAAATTAACAAATTATTTTAATCATAAATTTTGTTTACAATGTTTGTCTACAATAGATTTAATTTTATCTTAAGATTTTTACTTCAATTTCGTCGTATTTGTATATTAGGCAATTAATTACTGTTTAAAATTATGTTATGAATACCTTTTGATACACATCTGTTATAAGTAGTAAATTTTAAAGAAATAATTTGTATGTTTTTATGAAAAATGTTCGCTATGAAAACTATGAGTGTTGTGGGGTATTAATTTTTGTACATTATTATTATTTAGTCACCGACATAGAAATAGAACATATCCCTGATTTGTTGGACTATTTCTTCACTTTACAGTATAAAAAAGTTATAAGTTTGGTGGTTATTGTATAAAGTTCTCTTAAAATTTACAGTTAAAACAATGAATATTGAACAGACAAAAAGCTTATCGTAGTCAGAACAAAACTTAGCTACAGTTCTCATATTACACTGTATTTGTTGAAGTGATGTCGTGATTGTTGGCCGAGTTATGAGACGCTTGCATTGTTGTTCGTCTTCTTTCAGTCCCTACAGTCGCGCCGTACAGCTGTTACACAGGAGAGAGTACGACGACATCGTCAAGCTGTGCACGTCGGAGATAGACGTCGCGGAGTCGTCGAGGAGTCGTGCACAGGCTCTGCTGCTTCGTGCGACGTTCTACGCACTGCGTGGAGAGATGGAGCGCGCCGTCGACGACTTTGAAAAACTGCTCAATATTAACGACATCGACAAGAGGGTAAGGGAGACACTGCACAGTTGGCTTTGTGTAGTGATTTATTGCTTAGATTAAAATAATTGAATGTTACGACGATGCGGTTAATTTTGTGTGTGTGCCATTGCTTGTTTTTTATTACATATATTTTAAAGATATATTTCAAAATGTCACTAATGCAATATGTCTTAAACCAGAGGCTGTGTGTGACTAAGTATTGAGACAGACAGGGAAGGTGTTAATTTTGTTTGATCTGACTTTAGCTGTTACACATTTGAAGTAGAAATTCAATGGTTTTAGTAATGCTAATTGTTATACAGTTGAAGTAGAAATGCAATGGTTTCAGCAATGCTAATTGTAATTATTTTTCATTTTGTTTAAATGCAACGTTTTACCAATTCCAATTGTTATACATTTTTAAGTTTAAATGTAATTTTTTTATTAATGTAATACTTTTAATGTGTTCAAATAACAGAAGTATTTTGCTGGTGATGGTGCCAGTTAGAATGTGTGCTTGTACTTCTATTGACTGTATTACTGTGACTGTAGATTCGCTCTAATGCGTACATCAAGCGAGCGTGTATCAAGATGCAGATGGGAGAAGTTGGGCAGACATTTGCAGACTTTGACGCTGCCGTACAATGTGATCCAGACAATTCAGACATCTTTCACCATCGTGGACAGGTGACCCAATACTACAAAGTTATTGTCATTGTTTTTAGAACTGTATTTAGAATTTTGAAATAAGAATAGTTAAGTATACTATTTTGTTTACTCTCAGACACGTTTACACGAGATTTGGTAACTACAACTATAGTATTTAAGTTTTGCAGGTAATTATTAAAATTTAAATCAGAATAAAGATAGCTTAGTAATCATTTTATTTGCTATTTTACTGGCTGTGTTTGATTTTGTTTGTACTATATTGTACTGAATTATATTTTAATTTGCCCCTGAGGGTGTGAAGCATATGTATTGGAGATGTTTTTTTGTCTATTTAGGGTTTGTACATGTTACTGAAGCACCATTGTTTGAAGCTTAGGGTTTTAGCTAACCAGTTTTTATATATTTAAATAACTGTTAGACTGTTGCTTTAACTGGAACATAAGTTGTTTAAGTAAAATGCTACCCAAGGATAGTTGTCGTTGATATCATGCCTGACATTGTCGTAAACAAGCACAAAGCACTTATGCAATTATATGTGAAAACTCTGACAATTAAATTACTTAGTAAGAATAGATAATGAAATTCTTACCAATTGGCCATTTAGAAAGGAAGGCAGAAACTGATTGGGCAAGGGCATGTCAGTCACTAAGGCAGGATGTAAACAAAGAACGTGGAAGAGGCCGAAAGACTTGGGAACAGTGTGTAAAGAATGACCTGAAAAGCATGAATTTAAAGAGGGAAGAGGCATTAGACAGATGTGAATACCATAGGAAAATTTATAGAGGAAACATCCAAGCTGTGCTCGCGCACAAAAAGCGACGCTAAACTGTTGATGATGATGATCAGTGTGTATGCAATGGTTTTTCTTGTCTGTGTCTAGTTGAAACTGCTGCTGGGACAGTTCAAGGATGCCGTGGAGGATTTTAACAAAAGCGTTGAGCTGTGTCCAGCCTCCTTCGCTGTCTCCCACGTACAGAAATGTTACGCAGGTATTTGGCAGTACTGTGTGCACTTTGTTTCGTTGAAGCTGTGATGCGGAGTTAACATTACGCCACGTACTTAGTACTTTGAATTTTTGTGTCTTTAATTTTGGAGTGACTGTTTTTCAAGTGTGAAGTAATATAAAATTTATTTACAAGAAATTGAATATAGTAGTAAATTTATGAATTGATTATCTTCAGTGCAGTGTTAGGCCTAATAATAATTATTCATTAAACGCTTAAGCAGTTTAAACACAGTTCTGTTTGAATGCAGAGGGAGAAATGAAGAGATCAGAATAACAGTAAGCCATGTGCTAAATTACATTTAAATAACTGAACGTAATATTTAAATTTAATATTTAAATGAGAGTCGGTGACTAATCTACGTTTGGCGATGTTATGTCGCTGCAATTTGTATTGCGCAGAACAAATTCTAACCCTAAATTGCAACTAAATAATATGTTTTTTAGTGAAAGTCATTTCTAGTTTGTTTACTTCGTCTGAATTCAGGTAAAGGTAAAATAAGTTAATAATGATTATAATTCTAAAATTTCTCACCGTATTTGTAACTAAATAATATATTTCTTAATTCAACTGATTTCTAGTTTGTTTACTTTGTCTGAATTCAGGTAAAGGTAAATAAATAAATAAATGATTACAATAATGAAATTTCTCACCGTATGCCATTCGTTTAGGACCAGAGCCTATTTTGATGGCGCGTGTGTGTGTGTGTGCAGACATACGTCTTGCAATGAGTGAAGAGGCTGATCCGATCGACAACTCTCTGGAACGAGCCGTTGAACAGTTTGAGAAGACGATTGAAAGGTTTCCCAAGTGCAGTGAAGGCTACGGTCTTTATGGACAGGCAAGACAAAGCTTCTACAACTTTGATCTTTATGACCTTTGTTTTTGATTTGTTGTGCCATAATGTTAGCAGTTTATATACAAATTTAATTAAAATATCCATTTTGGTAAAATATCCTATTTGGTTATATTATATAATACTAGTTGTGTAATTCTGATATTTAATTGAAGTACTATTACTATTTGTCCTGTAACCTTTCATTGAAGAATGATTACTTTATTTAACAAGTAATTTTATATATTAAATTTGACGAATGTTGTTTAAATAACTCAGATTTTTTCAAATTTGGCTAAACTTTTTTATGCATATAACTGATTTACAAACTAAATTAAGTTTAGAAATTGTAATTGTTCATTGACAGGTTCTTGTTGAGTTGAAGCAGTACAGGAAGGCTGACGAGAATTTCAAGAAGGCAATGGAACTTGAACCGGAAAATGGAAACATTTACGTACACAGGGGGTTAGTTCAACAAAAACTATACTTTTAAGCATTTCTAAATTGCTATTTGGATATGAACTTTAATTTCTTTCTGATTATATAAATTATATGTGACATAATTCAAAATATTAAATGTATGCAGCCACCAGTCGAAATATTAGCATGCTTAGTGTTGTAATAGGTTTCAACTGTCGAGCTTAATTAACTGCATTTCATTTGGTCTTTTGCGTGTCAGTTAAAATGTTTTACAATAACAATATAGTTGCAATGATGTATCTGTGAATTTAACAACTTGATTTAGATAAATATTATGTTTTTGCAATTTAATTCAGCTGTTATATTTTTGTTGATTGTTGAAAAAAAAAAATTGTCAACTTCACCACCAAAAGATTTTGTAACGAAAATAAATTGTTGATTATTTTCTTTCAGATTCTTTATAATCAATAAATTTACAGGACAATATTAGTAAGCAAGTTACTGGTTATGTTATATTGTAAATGATGATTTTTGATGTGCATTTTTTGTATCAATTGACATCAAAATCGCACTCCCATTTCACTTGTTATCTTTTTGTCTTTGTGTACATTGTAGTTGTGTCAGTTTCATTACGTAGTCTTGTGTAGCTGTGTGTGTCTGTCTGTTACTCGTCAGATTGTTGAGATTGCAGTGGCAACCGGACGTCGATGAAGCCGTGCGGCTCATCACCGAGGCAATCAACGTCGAAGAGAAATGCGTGTTTGCTTACGAGACACTCGGCACCATCGAAATTCAGAGGTTTAGCATCCAATTTGTTTTAATTTTTAATGTAATGTTCACATTAACTAGAACGGAGAAAGTTTTTCAGTTACATTTTGTTGGTTTGATTGTTAGATTTTAAGCTAGTCATAACTTGGCATTACTTTTTATACAGATGTGTTGTCCTTGATTTAAACCTTGACTCCGTGTAGTTTACATAAACTTTTGAATACAGTGTATTGATGTTTGCTTATTCTGTTGGTTTAAATTACAGCAGCTGTTGCAGATATCATATTTTCAGTGTTGAGAAGGATAATCAAATACTGCACTTACTTCAGTTTCATAAATGTTGTACATTTATACCCGACGTAGTAAAATATTTGATTAATATATTATATTTGATTTTAAATATATTGTCACCTCAAGACTTGATTCTTGATTATTTTGAATGAAAAGTGAAAAACTTTTTTCTTTGAGTTGTCTTTCTCCAATATTATTTCATGTACATTTGAATGCTTTGAGCTAATATATTTTAGTAAAGTCATATTAGCATCCTTTGTTCCAAAATATTGCAAAGTTCTGTTGTATGCACCTGCTATCTGATTATGAAAAATGATTTGTTGCAAAAAAGCTAAATTAATAAATACAAGACAGAACACTCATTTAGTAAAGAAATGTATAAAATGACTTCAATCGTGTGTGTTTTATGCTTATATGAAAAAATATTTCCGGGTGGATGAATTCAAATGTGGAGTGACATGAATATTTAGTGAAATGTACTACCGGTGCAAACAGTGAAAACAGGCGCAAATAATGACAATGAAAACTTGTGAAAACTTTCAAGAGATTAAACGTAATGGACAGAGAAGAGAACTGGTGTTTGTTGCTCACGTAGGGGCTGCATAGACCGCGCGGTGGAAGTATTCAACCAGGCGCTCAACCTCGTCAAGACAGAGGACGAGATGTGTCATCTCTACTCGCTGCTCGACGCAGCCGTCGCTCAGGTACGAGTCGCGGAGAGGCTCGGCATTCAGATGCCACTCATGATGTAGACAAGTTTTGGACTCCAAGAATAATCTGCGAGAGCTCTTGGCAGGAAATATTACAGAACTGCTTTTTGTCGACGCAACGTCGATGTATTCAAACTTTTTCTCTTCGCTACTAGATCATCGTAAGTGTTCTTTTATATTGACAGAGGAGGAACTTTGGCACATTCGATGGATTTGGTCATTCACACTGGACTTTCTGATTATAAGTATTCAAAGTAAAAGTAGTTGTTTATTGACTCAATCGTAAATCTAATTGTTATTTGATGTGACTAATACTGATAGATGACTAGGCTGTAATCTTGTAAATGTAACTGTTTATTGTGTGGACTGTTATGCGATGACTTGTTATGAATTTTTGGTGAGGTTTATTGTATTTAGCTAAGGTGGTCTAGTTGTCAGATATCTCAGAGTATCACCATTGATTAACTTTGCTGTGAATGGTCTAATATAAAGCCATCTGTAACGTCTATGCCAATGCTTTGCCACATCACTTGGAATAAAATTGGAATTCAAATGTGTAATACATGCAGCGTCATTTACATTCATTCAGAATTTAATAGGCATCTGCTCAAGTTAACCGGTTAAAGTCAGATTAATTATTGATTTCCTATTATTACTTCATCACAATATGGTCCTACTTCAATTCTGAATTCAGTGAATTTTAACTGAACTTTATTGCTACTTCGATATACCTGAGTGCAATGGAATGGAACAAAATTTGATGCTTACCGTTTCGTGCACACATATGTTTTTGTATGTTTGTTTGGTACTTTAAGAATCTTGTCAAACTGAAGAAATCTTATGGATTTTTTTCATAATTAAACTGTTTAGAGTAAATATTATGGATATCATTAGTGAATTATTTCATTTTTAAAATGATGACATATGTACGTAAGATTTCTTTACTGAGCTTTCTGTGTTTTACTGAGGTTTCTGCTGACAATAGAAGGCATGAAATGATGTGTTCTTTTATAGAATAGAACTGATGTCGTTCTTGTGTAGTCTGGGGTGAATATGTAATCTTTAGATATGAAATGGTTTCTTTAAATTGAGCAGTAGAACATTTGAAATGATTTAAAATAATCATTTCAATTTGTGTAAACATCTAATATTCTCACTAATTGAGTATCTGTGCTGATTTCTTACATATAAATATGTACTTTTTATGTGCAATGTAGCACAATATTTTGCTTATTTTTGTGTACTTTTGGTTTGAGAATATTTTTCTTATTTGTATCTAGCGCGCTGGCGTATGTGGAAAAGCACGTTTGCTTGGATTTATCATTGGAGTAATTATACGGGACTTTGTATATAACCCCTCTGTGTGTGTGTGTCTGCATGCATTTCTGCGTGTGTGTGTGTGTGTCTATGTGTGTGTGTCTGTGTCAGGCATTCCGCAGTGGAGCATTATTTTATAACGTGTTAATTAATTGAATATCATTTGAAACTGTTCTGCTCATATCTTACCAATCTTGCAGCGCCGATAGGGGCATACCTAGTGTAAAACAACGATTGCTCTTTTGTCTAACAAGAAACTACAACATTTTAAACGTCGATGGAGTTTTTACTCTACAGAGATTAATATTAATAATTTCTCTCTTACTGTGGACAATTTTATAAGTGCATTATTATGGAGCCATACTGTAAAAGAGTTGCAAAATAATATATTTATTTTGTATTTGTTGATATGCCTCTATTAATAATCACTTGATGTATTATTATTCAATTTGATTTATTGCCTTTATTCATATATTTCTGATTTACATTGATTCGCGCTGCAGTTTCTATAATTAAAAATTGCGGAGGCATTCTGTCTGCTGAAAGTACCTTACTAAGTTGTGCAAAGCTTATAATAGCATTGGATTTAGCACTACTAATATCTATCAACGAATATTTAATTTTGTTGTTGTTGTAGTAATTGAACTATGTTTTATATTTTGCAGTACTTTACCAATTTGACAGCTAAATTGGCGTGCACATGAAAACTTTGCAGAATTATGTAGACATGTGATTGCTGACTTTTATTGTCTAAGACAAGTGCACTGTGTCTGCATACATGATCTCAGTTCATTCAAATAAATCATTATACTAAACACTAATAAATGTGTTGTGTAATGTTTGAAAGGAATACTTTAAAGCAATTATCATTTTTAGCATAAATTAGACAAGTAACATGTTCATATGATCACATTGCTTGTGTGTGTGACGGCATGTTAGCAAAGCTCGCTAGTTCAGTTGGTTGGAGCATATTGAATTTTGTTTGTCAGTAGGCCTAAATGCAACGAGTAGCATTCAAATCCTCAAGCTGGCAGAGTTTCTAACAATTGTCTTATTAGATGATCTATTTCTCTGCTCAGTACCTCGTGTAGCTCAACTTTATCTGTCTGGCCTATTTGTGGTGGCAAAACAGAAGGAAAAATGCCATCATTATCTGGAAAGTGTATCCTAGCTTCTAGCAGTGTTATTTCAGTTGACAGAAACAAACTGACATACATCATTTCTATTGATTCGTCGTCATCAACAGTTTAGCGTCGCTTTTTCTGCGCAAGCGCAGGTTGGGCGTTTCCCCATAAATTTTCTACGCCATTCATCTCTGTCCAAGGCCTTCCCTCTTTAAATTCATGCTTCTTAAGTCATTCTTTAGCTGATTGAAACTAAAACTCAAACTGATTTGCTTTTGAAAGACTGTAATAGAATTGAAACGGAAATGTTTTAAACAGCTTGAAACTGAAACTGAATAAAGTCTCAAATTAGAAAATGGATAGAAACTGAATACCTGAATATCAAGATAGATTTACATCAGTCTCACTTTCAGACAGTTCAAATTAATGTCGTTGAAGATCAAGAGCTGTGTCATTCACTTCTACCTGCATTACTAATGCTGGCCACTGTTCACCACTGAACATAAATGCACACCGAAAGCCTTGCCGCAGCTCTTGTTTGAGCTAAGACGATTTGTATTGGTTCATTTACCAGCGCCCTGTTGCTCCATGTGGTTGCTGTTTCTGTCTCATATAAAGATGCCTAATTACCTTTTTCAGTTGAACAAAATTCTCAATGACTATACATGCTTAACAAACGCCCTGTTGACGCGAGTGCCTATTAGTACAATAGTGCGTTCTATTTTCAAATTATATACAAATACATGGCGTTAGTTGTATCATACAATTCAACCCTGTGTGCTTGTGGCTGTATGTTTACCACTGCATTGTATGTCTATGTGCGCATGGACAATCCAGAAAAAAAGAACCCCGGAAATTAAGGCCACAGGATAGGAAAAAAGGCCAAATTTTAAATAATGCATTTGTTTCATTGTTAGAATTAAACTTTCACCTATAACTTTTAACTAGCCAGTGGTACACACTATTTGCGTACATGTTGTAACTTGAACATTAAACATTCATCTTAAATGAATGCATCACAAAGTCAGTAAAAGTGCATCTGTGAAAAGTAACGTTAAACAATTGATTATTAATTTAAAACATTTGTGAAATAACGTAACATCTTTTTCTAAATTACAAAGTTTAGAAATCAAAAACAGCCTTTACAATAAAACTTGCAGTTACAATAAGCATCGTGATGAATACTAACAAGTTCATAGCAGTCTAATAGATAAGCAATAAATAGTTGAGAATGCTTGAAAGTCTCGTAAGTGTTCTGTAATATTAAACTAATTATGGTTAAATCAATTGCTGACCGACTTCAACAAAACGTTGGTGAATTCTAAGAGTTTATGTGGAAATTATAAGTAAAACTGAATGTAGAAATATATGAAGAATACAAAAATAATTGGGATGAAAGAGTTCATGTACCGGCAAGAATAATGGCCAAAGAGTACGGGGTTCCGCTGGTGTCCGTTGCACCGCAGAAGTGTCAAATAAATTGCGGACAGACTTCTGCACAACGTTGGTCAATTAGAATTTGATGCTTAATTCGTTGTAGGTGACAACAAAATTTATAATTACTGACAAGAGATGTCAATTGCAATAATTGTACAGTTGAACACTTATGATTATTGTTGACACGAGTCTTTACGGGACCTTTCTTCGCTGTATCTGCTATTTTAATCTGCTAGTCCATGTCATGCTCTAGCTCTATAAAGTTTCTGAAAGTCAATGGTTACCTGATTTTCATTAACCTAATGTAAACATTGATGACAAATTTTAGACATCAGGTATTGAAATAATTTTGCACGAGATCTATTTCTAGGTCATTAGCTAGAAGCATACTTTTAATATTTAATTTCCTTCAGTGCTGAATCCCCGATTCGTCTCGGGAAATAAATAAGCGATGAGCAAAGCAGAATACTTTAAAAAAGAACTATTATATCTTCTTCAGCAACTTATCGGAAATGAAAGTTCTGATTGTGAATTTGTGCGTCAGTTTATTTTGTTA
>JAQFZK010000228.1:0-12067 GCA_034695905.1 Fridericia nemoralis | reverse complement strand
CGTGCATCCATTCGTACTTGTGTTTATGCGTGTATATTATATAACAAGATGATTGGTGCTTTATGTATGAATAGAATTATTAAATGGTCTACATTTATATCTATATTGTAAGTAACTGTTTATTTGTTTGTATAATATTGTCTGCGTATATCATTTAATTATTTCATGTAAAAGATGGGTCATGAAAGAAGATGTGACCATGGTTTGTGAGCTTAGAAGCTGGTACATATTGTGATCATCGAATGTATGAATGTTTTGATTGCATTAAAAACTAGGTTAGTCATTCATTAATTTTACAGTATTGTATATTTATGGTACTATTCGCACATTGTTACACTTTTATAAAGGTTTTATGTAATATTGTTCTACTTTCTATCGTTGTCAAATTTTTATACTTTTATAAGGCTTTGATGTATATTCAGCTTTCTATGGTTCCCACATTTTTATACATTTTAAGCTTTGAAGTTGAATTATTACGCTTTTATTATAATAATAATACAAAAGAAGAATCTTCAATTTGTTTGTAGGGCAACTGATATCTTGAAGACGAAACTAACTGTGTTTATGTAAATTGTAAAATTATTTTAATGTAAATTTCCATTGTATTCTTGTACATTTTTAATTGTATTAACTGTAATTTCTGAATTAGTATTGACAAACTGTTCTATGATTTGCATGAAATTGTAACATTACAATGTATGCGTGCAGAGCTGGCACGAGCGGCTGCAGAGGAAAACGTTCAGAGAATGAAGGAACGAGAAGAACGAGTGCGTGCCGTCGCGCGTGAGCTGCGCGCTGCTGAGTGTCGCCGGCGCGCCGACACGGTGCAGCAGGCCATCAATCATGCCTCAGTTGTTAGGCGCAAACAAGAGGAGGAGAGAAGAAGAAAGATGGAGGAATTGAAGAGGAGAGAGGAGGAACATAGGCAGGTTGTGGAAGAGAGGAGAAAGAAATTGTTGGAAGAAGAGAACGTAAGTACCGCTATTGGTATTTGCTTATGTAATTCTGTTCTAATTCTTATGTATATTTTTGCCATTACAATCTTACACCTATTTGTAGATTGTTATGTTGATGAGATTTGTTTAAACGCGTTAATCTTTGTTCTGTCTATACAGTATGTGCTAATCTTCATTTCTTAACAAATTTTGTACAGAAATTTAAATATAGGTGCCGAGGTGTTGTGTGGAATATATTTCAAACAATCCTAAACTTTTGAAATGCATTGCTGTGATTGTGAATTAACTTCTGCACGTTGATTTGTCGCATGTACCTGTCTGTGTAAGGTACTTCAGGTAGTTAATTGGTTAATGTTACTTTTAGAGATGTCTAGAGCATGTCCAGGTGTAAGATTATCTTCTGCTCAATGTCTGCACTAATGTATTCTGAGATTACTTTTATCTTGTAATGGTATATTGTTTTGAATTTGAAGTGTTACAGTTTGAGTTTAAAAATTTGATATTATACAAACTTATTTGATATTATTTAGTAGCTTTAGTCTTTCGTGCCTTCTGCAAATTTAGTTTCATAGCTGTATGTGTGTCTAGGCAGTCATTACTCCTATTAAGAGTATTTTGTATTTTTATATTGTAGTGTATTTTGTTGGTTGTGTGAAATCAAAATGGCGGAGAGTTTGTCATTGTGTGTAATGTAGGAACGCAAGCAGGCGATGATGAAACGTGCCGCTGAACGATATTCCAAGCTTGATAAACTACGCTCCAAGAGAACATCAGGTAAACTGATTTGCATGCTGTATATTAGTCGTATAGATTGTACTTTTTACTTATTGCTTAGACAGGGTAAGAGTATATTTGTATTCGAGTCTAGTTTGTGATGCATTTGGATATTATATTTTTATATTATATATTTTTTGTATTCGTGGGGATTGATGATATTGTATCAGTAACTTGAAGGCATGGTATTGTTATAAAAGTTATGCCGTTATTTATTTAAAAGTTATACTGATTTACTGTTTTATCTCAATGTTACAATAGTATAACATTGTTTTATCTTTATTAAATATAATATTATATGTTATTGATAAATTTGCAGCATAATTGTTGACAGATTGTTATTTAACCTCTAATTGTACTGGATGCATGTGTTTGGGATAACCTAAAGTTTTGGATATAGTTTATCGGCATGTTGGTGCTCTCAGTTGTCTTACATATACTGCTGTAGTCGTAGCTATTTAATGCTAATTTCTTTCAAATTTCATTTTTTTTAATCCTTAAAATTTTATTTTATTTTAGACTTGTTCAAATTTGTAGAATTTTTTCATGTTGTCAGTTTTAAAGGTAGGTATTTTTTAAATGTTTAAATACGAAATACTTTTTACATTGCATGTTTTTGTTACGCATCGAGTTATCATTTTAAGTCACTAATAAATGTGGTAAAAATGTGAAACTTTAATTACTTTTGGTCAAGCAAGCAAAAATTAGAAATACAGCAAGCCTACTATTGCCTGTTTCTTAATTATAATTATGACTTGCATATTGAAGAAATATTGCAAAGTTCTTCTAAATTTATTTCTTCACACAATTTCTGTGGTCTTTAATACATGGAAGGAAAAAATAATGGTTTTCAGTAAGCTGAGAAATGTCACTAAATTCATTTTGATTAGCACACAACTTTACAGGCTTCCTCTACTACAATTTGAGTTACTAGGTGAATCAAAAAGTTCAGTTTCCTGTTCAGATTTGTTATTTCAAAACTGCTGCCAAACATATGAATACTCTATATTTTCTCATTGATAACATCGATTTCTGTTATATTATGCAAATTGACAACAAAATTATTTATACTTTCTCATCAGCATTTTACTCGTTTAAATAGTGACTGATTTTTGTCTCAGTTTCTATAATATAAAATTTATTTATTAGCCCATTGATTATAGGTTTTCGGTTTCCTTTAAGATATTAGAATATTCGCGTTATTTGTATCATTTATGTATGAAGCTGATATTTGTGAAATTGTTTAAATGACTATTTTTACTGTTCATTGTAAGGGAATGGAGGAGAGTCTTTATCTCTATGTCTTTATCATTAACCCGCATTCAAGATGTGTGTATTGCATGATTGTGTAACAAATCTGTGTTGGTATGTGTCGTGCATGCGTATGTGTATGTGTGTCAACTCAATAGTATGGCCAGGATTTAGTGGGCCATCAACGCCGGGCCGGCATAGCACCGACAATGTGCCGGGGTGTGTTAGTTCAACTGAATCCGGAGCCTCTACCCCGCATTACGGTTATGCCCCCCAGCAAAGATCAGTGTCCATGGGGAATGTTGTGGGGCACGGGCATGGTGGAATGGGAGGCGCTAGGGGCGCATCGTTTCGATTTAAGGAGGGTATGTACGTATGTGTGTGTACGGGGAATAGGCAAAGGTTTTTTGTTTTGATGTTGTTCGCCTGTTGTTGTGAATTTTGGTAACTTTTGTCTTTGACATGTAATAAAGAATATTTGTAATCGAGCGACTGTTAGCGCTGCATGTGTGTCAGTCGACCTTTGCTTTGCTTTCTACTTGTCTACTAATCTTGTCATTTCCAATCCTTCTACAATGTAAAGTTGATAGTGCCCCTTGACCAGAGATCTCTTCTCAAATGAAAACAGATTTACAGATAGTAGAATACTGACTTATTGTGCAAAACATATATTAGTATATTAGGACATATATTAGTTAATGTTACATGCAATGGTTTCCATTATTTACTTACGGAAGTGTACAGTCGGTTGTAAATTACATTATTGTTATAATTATATGCAATGGTGTGTGTTATTTCGGTAAGTGTTATAGTCTATTGTAAATTGTATGTATTAATTAATGGACTCTGTTATCTACTTTCGGAAGTGTTCTAGTCTGTTGTAAATGTGACCAGTTAGTTCTCTAGTTACTATAGCTGTTTCCATTGTTTTCTTCCTCTGGGAATGAAGTATCCAATGTTTTCAAGTTTCATTCACAGTTTTGTTATGCTCTGTCAGTGATTTTTCACAGTTGTTAGTCTCTTGCTGTTAGTTTTTTTTATATAGAACATGAAGGTGATTTTAATACAACTTGATATCATTGAAGTCTGTGCACTTGCTTACTGTAGTAATTTAAGTGGTTGTTTACTAATTGCTAATTGATTAGTTACTTTATTTCTTTAACCGAGCTTGTGCATGACTCGTTTTGACTCCTGATTCAATTTGAAAGTATGCTGTGTAAATCGGGCATGAAATAAAGTGGGGAATTTTATTTAAAGACTTAATTGTATTGAAATAATAGTTTGAATTGTTTTTAGTCGCTACCTAACTTAGTTGCTACCTAACTTGTCAATTTAGTTGCTACCAAGTCATTCTTTACCTTCCCTGTCATACTGTGCTTATAGTCCGGGGCAGAAGGTCTGGCGGTTCTTGTGGTCTAACATCCGGCACAACGTGCAAGTCAGAGAGCCTGCTATCGAGCCCCTCCACCACGCCGGCGCGCCGCCCCCACAGCGTCGTCGGCAGGCTACCATGTTCTTATACCGGTGGTGGCGGGGACTCGGCGGCCATGATGACTTCGTTCACGATGGGAGGAAGGTCACCGAGTTACGCCAGTCCCACCGTCGCATCTCAGCTGAGAGCCGGCAGGGCGGGGGAACACTGCAGCTGCTCCAGATACAGTTAGTCTTGTTCTTGTTCTCTCTGTCACTTTGTCTATCTGTCTGTCTTTAGATTTGTCTATCAGTTTTGTTGTATATGTATTTATTATCTGTGACAGAATGTTTGTTGTTCTTTAAGCAGTTTTAATCTGTATCCAGTTGTAAATAAAATATGTTGTAAAAGTTGTAAAATGCTTATTTCTTTTTGTTTAGGTATTTGGTAATTTGTTTATACAATTTTGAAATTCGTTTTGAAAGTTTAATTATATTTCCGAGCTTATTGTAATAATAAACTGATTAAGGCGTGAATTTGATAAATGTAACTACTGCCATGTTGTCGTGTAGGATCAGTGTCCCCAGTGGGATGGCACAGTATCTCGATGTCCGATACTCCGTCCACAATGATCAAGACCAAGGTCGACATACGTCGAACGGTCGACCAGTCTTTGGTCAGGAACCTGATGGAACGGTCGCAGGACCTGTCACGACAGAGAAGGGAAGAAAGATCAAGAACAAGAGAAAGTTCGAAGGCTCGCGGCGACAAGATGAATAGGTCTCACGACGTGTTGAATGACTCGGAGAGGGAGACGTCACATGATCGCTCGAGGGTGGATAAGAACAAAGTGGTTCACAGATCAAAGTGTGCCGAGTCATCAAAAGTCAACAGAAGGAATAAGATTCGAGCGAGTAGTGTTCCAGTGAGACCATTGTCTACGGCTCGGTCCCCGTCCGCCACAGGAAAGCAGGCGCACAGGTCACCTGTGAGAAAAACCAAGGCAGCTCCAGTGGCTGAGCCCAGGCCACAGTCTGCCTCGAAGCACACAGCCGGTGTGGAAGTGATACGTGTAAAACCTTCGCAGTCTGGGAATATCGGTAATAATGTTTCATCTCGGACAGAAAATGTTTCTGATAAATCAAAGAATTTGTCTGATAAATCAAAGAATTTGCATGGTAAATCAGAGAATATTATGAATAAATCAGAGAATGCTGTAGTGTCCGAGGCATCAAACATATCCAATGGTGAAACTGTACAGAATATCGGCTCTTCAGCTGGTAATGACTCATCAGCCGGGCAACCAAAAGAACAGACATTAATAAATGAGTTGGAAAATACTTCTGCAGCATCTAGAGATACAATAGGTCAAGATATTGAAGGAGATGGAGCAGCTGCCAGTGTTGATAATGATACAAAAGCAGCGGAACAGGTTGTTACTACGAGTCGTACAGATGTGATTGAAGGTAAAACTGAGTTGGTATCAGATGAAACAGGTGAAATAGAAGCTAGAGTACGTGATAGTGATACTGCACAACATAGCCATTCTGCACCATCAGATCATCAAGTTTCAATAATTGAAGCAAGTCAAGCTGAGGCAGCAGAGAAGTCTATTGTGAGTCCATCAGCAGATATCAGATCATCCGATACCACAAGTGTACGTAAAATACATTACGACAGTAAGCAAGCTGCAGCTGGCAATGATGAGGCTGAAACTACTACAGTCAATGGTAAGCCCATTGAGGTATCAGTCCCAGTCCATCAATCAAAAGATGATAATGTTATGGATAATGCTGTAGATAATGCTGCTCAATCAACTGAAGTTAAAGCTATCAATGACTCGTCAGTTTTGGTCAACGAACCAGTAGCTGTTACTGGTCGTAGTGGTCCTGCAGTGGCCGGCGCAAAGGACGAGTTGTCATTGGTGGAGAACGCTGCACAGGTATCCGTTGCCTTGCCAACATCTGATCAGAGCTCTGATGTGCCAGTTACAGGCCCTGAAGTGAAGGAGGGTGAGTCCAATGTAGTGAACAAAACAAAATCTGTTTCTAACCTGTCGACAAACAAGGCGCAGAGTTCCTCCGGCAAGGGAAGAAACGGAACAAAACAGAGAGAAGCGTCGTCGTCAGATGCGTCGGTGAGCGTCGAGAGTCCTAGAAAGAAAGTTGGTAAGAGCAAAGCGGATGTTGCTCATCATTCTTCGGATGTACGTTCCAATGTCGACGAACAGAAGGTGAAAACAAATGAGGTGACGTCAGAAACAGGAGTTGTACAAGATACAAACAAAATGACTAAGAACAAAACATCGGCGGCTTCTAAGGTATGTATCTCAAAGACATTGTGTTTTACTTTCTACATATATATGCGTTATATATTCCCAGGAATATGTAATCCAGTATTTAAAATTTATTTTTGTCGAATAATGGTTTAAGTTAGTTTTATTCACTAATTATGACTTGCAAGACAGAGAATGTAACATATAATTAATAAGTTGTTTTTTATATTTATCAAATAAATGTCTGTCAAATAATTTACTATCTACTGAAATTAAATAAGTTGCTCAGTGTTGTCTGCTTACTTCTCGAAAGACACACAAAGATTATTATTTATCTATACATGATCACTTGTTATATATCTGACATTTGATAAACATCTGATTTTAAATGAACTTAGGAAATTCTATAAATACCAATGCAGTACTGTTAGCTTATTAATAAAACCTTTAATTTCTTACCAGTGATAGATGTATATGGGTGTATATAGCATTTAACGTGTTACAGGAATGTAGCAAATTAAAAAGAAGTCGGTAAAAGATTTAAGTTTCTCTGAACTGTACTGCTTACAGAAGTCGAAGGACAGTGTTGCAGCTATGGAGTCGAAGGACAAGCTGATTGGGGATGCATTGACCACCGTGCCTGCTGAGAAGTCGGACCCAATGAAGAACAAGGAGGACGAGTACAAGCTGAGATTGATGGAGAAACGAAGGATGGCTAGAGAGAAGGCGGAGAGAGAGGCAGAGGAAGAGAGACAAAGACTTCTTCAGATCAAGTAGGACATTCACGGTCTTTAAATAAATTGATAAAAATATAGCGAGTGTGAGAAGATTTAGTTCATTATATAGAATGAGTATTAGAACGAGTTGATGTAGCATAGAATAATAAAATAGCATGATCATTTGTTTGGAGCTGCTGACAATTTATCAGTGTCTTAGTTAGACGTTGAGTTTTGCGTAACAGTTTCGTCGCTGTCAGTGTTGTCTCATTACTGCTATTATTGTGTTCGTTTTGTATAACCATAATCGTTCCTCTTTGTAGACTTGAAGAGGAGGCAAGAGTGAAGAGGGAGGAAGAGGAGAGGCTGGCAGCTGAGGCAGCGGAGTTACAAGAGGCAGAGGAACTGAGATTAGCGGAGGAGGAACGACTGAGGAAAGCAGTGCAGGAGAACGAAGAAAGAATAAAACAGGAGGAAATGAAGTTGGAGGCAGAACGTATGCAGGTTAGCAGCAATTATTGTCAGCATGTTCGTTGTGACTGTATGAATTGTTATTATTTGTTAATTCGTTTTCGTAAAGCTTCATTGATTTTTCGGTTATTGTTAGTGTGGTGTTTTGCAACGCATTTGTTATTTTCAGTTATATGAGATTACTGATATATGTCTTGTGTTCAGTTTGTTGAGTCTCTGTTTTTTCTTTGTTACTTGAAGTGTTCTATTGCAAGGCAGTTTGCATCTCTCAATCGTTCTATTCAATAGCTTCTTTTTGTTCAAAGTAGTTGGCTGCAATCAAATTGACTGCAGCCAGTTGAAGCCACTTGGCTACTGTCATCCAAATTTGATTAAACTTTTCTGTGCAAAGTTAAAAGACTGAGTTAAGGACGATGAAGTAATGTGACTTGTTTTCTTGACTGATTTGTTTCATTTGTAGTTTATTACATAGTGATTTACATTGCCTCTCTCTCTGTTTGTTTTTGTCTGTATATTTGGTTGACAGTGTGCATGTATGTTTGTGTGGCGTGACAGAAGGCGGAGACCGAGGAGAAGGTTCGCCTGGAGACGGAACGTAAGGAGAAAGAGCGGGTGGAGAGATTTCAGAGAGAGGAAGAAGAGAGAAAGGAGAGAAAAAAGGTTTGCTATGTGTTTGCTGTATTAGATTTTAATAATAAATTGTTTACGATTTATTTATAATGATGGTTGTCTATGAATTGAAATAATGTCTTTGACTATAATAAATGTATAAATTTGTAATGCATTTCATTGTAGTATTAAACTGAACTTTGAAAGCTTTTTTTCTAAGACTCACAGTTTGAGCATTTTGAGTATTTACGTAAATCAATCAAACTTGAAAGTTTGTGATATTTTGACGATGCTTGTTTTTTACAGTTTTGCTCTGCAACGGAAGCTGGGTATAATCATCATATGCTATGTTCTGAATTAGAGTGAAATCAGTCGTTTCTATTGACAGTTATTTTGCAGCATTGATCAATTTTGAATAAACTGCATGACCCAAATAATTCAATTCTGTTTTTCTGACTCTAGTAGTCTGCACTCGGCTTAGTTGAAATTGGTTATTGAGATTGATTATTAGTTGAATTTGATTTTAAAGATAAGTTAATACACTTATTTTATTCCAATTTTCTTCTCTCATCTTCTGTCGTGCCGTTGTTGCAGCGTCTTGAGATGATAATGAAACGAGTCAAGACGGATGAAACTAAGGTATGTACCACTGACGACTACGTCTGAATTTGTTATGCATTGTAACAATTAAAAGTAAAGTAAAGTGGTGTGGCATCTTCTACACAGAAGGTTGCCTCGGCGCTGATATGCCCCTCAGCACTTCAGCCTGACGCCAGCCTAACTGCAAGGTTCACAGACAGGGGTCGGTGCCTTGTGCAAACAAGTCAGTTAACTTTCGTACCTGCCAGCTGCTACCAAATTGTCTGCTTTCGTAGCAATTGGAATGAGTAAAATATATTCTTTCTCAAACCGGAGTGTAATACAAATCCGAATGAAGTCTGTAGAGATAGAGAAGTGCTTGTTGTCATCATAGTAATGAATTGTATTGCAAACATGCTGTTTCAAGTAAGGCTTCTGTATTTGCTGTACTATCTACATTTATAAATACTATATTTACAATTTGATGTGGTTTTTAATTTGTTTTGTGATAAACTGCAGATAAATAGCTTGAAATAATTAAGTCCTGAGTATAAATTTCTTAACGTTTATTAACTTTAAAGTAATATTTATTATTTATAATTAATAAATAACAATGTCTAGTGCGGATACCATTTATTTTCCAATTAAGATGTGAGGCATTTGGAATCTTCCTCAAATTAAACCTTTAGTTTTATCTGCCGAAGCAATTGGCAGCAAATAAACTGGATTCATCCCCTCCAGCTTGCAATCCCTTTGCAACACATTAAACCATGTGTAGTCTGTAGCCATTACAGCCTAATTTTATTTGTTGGAAGTTATGAGAAAGATATGCAGTACAAATCTTTTGTTTTACTAATTTTTACATTCAAACTGTGTATGCCTTACTATTTTGAGTATTATTGGCTTCTTTTGTAACGTTCTTACTAATGAGAGTTAATTCAGATTGAACTAATAGTCATTTTTGACAATCTTCATCATTACTGATTGAACTTTGTATCCTTCTTCACAGACTGCGTGTGTTTCTTTTTGTTCTCAGACCATTTCTCCAGTCAGCTCTAGCAGCTCTCCGCTCAATGAGCAGGACCAATCAGGAAGCAGCTCATTGACTGCAGCCAGTCTCATCGACTCCGCCCCCCAGGCCACTATGGATAGGCCTGAAAGTGCTCCAAAACCTGAAACCCAACCAGCTGCTCGATCTATGCTAGACCTGATAGATTCTGCTGTGGCATCGGATCCTTCTACTGCTTCTTCGCAATCTTTCGGCGCACAAGAAGGGCAAAATAGCAATGGGTCTAGTCCAACGTTTCGCTCGCCCCTACTGCAGCAGATTCTCGGCAAGAAGACAAGGGGGGCAACAGAATCTAGTGAATCAAAAACAAAAGCAAATAGTGGTTTGAATGTTTCACTTGCTGTCAGTGGAGGTGGAGGACTCTTGTCAGAGTACAGTTCTGCTGGGGTTCCTAATAAGAGCAGTTCATTTGCAGACTTTGATTCATCGTCATTCAAACCAAGCGATACCTCAACAATCAATACGCCATCGTACAACGGAGGCAGTTCTTTAAGCAATGGGTTTTCAACAGCAACAAAGCAGGATGATACAGTTATGATGGGAGATAATGGACTTAGTGGAGGATGGGGAAACAAGCAAGAGAATCATATCAGCGATGAGGATAAGGATGTGGATACGAGTGAGGAGATGAGGAAGGAAGGACGAGCTCAGACGATCTTTGATGTTGACGAACGTGATGACATCATCAGTATCGAAGCGAGTCTGCATGATTCCACTACGGCTCCTTTTGTTTCGACCGCATTGTAAGTTTGCTGAGCAGTTGTTTCTTCATTTATAATTCTACTGCTTACAACAATAAATAATATATGTTTCTTTAAATGTTTTTTAAAGGTTATTTTTGTTGCCAGTTGAAAAAAGGAATTGTCATCCTTAAATAATTAAAATAACTCAGTTGTTTACAAACAAACACAGTTGTTGTTTACAAACAAACACAGTTGTTTATCAACAAACATAGGTGTTTATCAACAAACATAGTTGTTGTTTACAAACAAGCATAGTTGTTTACAAACAAACACAGTTGTTTACAAACAAACACAGTTGTTTACAAACAAACATAGTTGTTGTTTACAAACAAGCATAGTTGTTTACAAACAAACATAGTTGTTGTTTACAAACAAACATAGTTGTTTATCGACAAACATAGTTATTTATCAACAAACATAGTTGTTGTTTACAAACAGGCAAAGTTGTTTACAAACAAACACAGTTGTTTACAAACAAACATAGTTGTTTATCAACAAACATAGTTGTTGTTTACAAACAAACATAGTTGTTTATGTACTCAATGATGCATTATCAGTGACTGAGTTGTTTAATTAACGACAGCAAAACAGTAGTCCGTGTTTATTTTCTAACAACGATATTTTTCATCGGATGTCATTTTTGGTAAAGGTTTTCGTATACGTTTTGTTTACAATATTTAGACGCTATTTCTTACATAATAATAACTCAGATGTTATAGTCATAAAAAGGTTTTGTAAAATATGTCTTGAGAAATTGGGAAATGCTGTACATTTACATCATTATGAATGTTGTAAAACTTGTTAAATGATTATATGTATGAAATATCTATTAAATGTTTATGTATATTTATTGATTGTGAAATGTTTTTTCACTGCAGCAGCATCGGTCACAAGCCCAGCATGAATGTTAACAATGATGATATGATGTCTGGGGTTCAACGTCCAGTCAGGGATGAATCTAAGATGGCCGACGATGAGGAGACCATTGCGTCTCTGCCCCACGTCGGCTTTGAAAGCAAGAAGTTGAGAGTTAGCCCAACTGTGCCTGGTGAGTACTGATTCATCATCAACGTTTTACGTCCGTTTTCCATGCTTGCACGGGTTAGACGTTTCCCCAAACAACTTCCTTCTCCAGTTATGTTTTTTGGGGGGGTTTTGTAGCAATGTTTTATGCCGGATGCCCTTCCAGTCGCAACCCGTACCGGGTAGTGTT
>JAQFZK010000227.1:0-12069 GCA_034695905.1 Fridericia nemoralis | reverse complement strand
AAACAGCCTGAATCACCAGAGTTAAAGTGATACCAACAAAACTAAATCAATATTTATTACAGGCTAATCGAGCCCAAGCGAACAGTATTTACAGAATTTATACAAAATATGTGTATAAACAACATACACAAATGTATGTTCATATATATGTACCAAAATACTCTGTAAACTTATCGACACATTAACATACTCGCATCTGTACGTAAATACACACATGCAAGATGCTTTTATTTGCAATAAACAGTAATCAGACATGTATACACTTATATATAAACTGAGACCAAACGGCCCAAAGCATTACAAATTATAGCTCATGTATGAGTACGCCTAAGAACAGAGTAAATTAATACGAATATATACTGTAAATTATACCCATAATCATATAATCATGCACATATATATATAAATATACACACATATTACTATGTGCATACACATACATACACACACATATAAATTTTGACACATGCATATATATATATATATATACACACATAAGCACACATATACATATATAAACATATGCATATGCAAATATACACATATCCAGATGGCATGAGAACAAAGAAATAAACTAAAAAGAGAGAATCTAGCAGAATCAGTAGTCATAAAAATTATTACAATCAACAACAGTGACAAGGTTATGTTGCTAGAGTGTTGCGGAATGAACGATATATTTCAGATTTGATTTTGGAATAGGACCATTCTACATTTATGTTAAATTGACTTTGAATAGCAACGTATTCAGGCTCTCTTACATAATGTTTAAACAAACCATTAATAACTGAGTTATTGCAAGTCAGACTACTTTTAATGTATGTATGTATGTATGTATGTAGCATTTCTTTACTGCGCCTTATGTGTCTTCCCCTGACAATCGTAGGTGCAGGGGAAGAGCAGGCTACAGGCGGTAAGCAACATCAAAGAAGTGAGTTTTTAACTTTAGCCTTGAATGGTTGCATGTCGTTTGACCTGAAGTTTTGAAGTTTTAGACTTGGTCTAAAATATAGTGGACTGTTACCAATATTTCAGTTTGTTTTTATCCTTTAAAAGTTAATGGCATGAAAAATATTGAAATGAAATGGTGTTCATGAAATTGTGTTCAGGAAGTCGAAAATATGGTGGACTAATAATAACATTTAGGTTTGTTTTTATCATTTAAAATTTAGTGGCATGGGAATAATAACTGAAATTATGTTCTTCATATGCAGCACACCCAAGTGGCTGGAAAATAGGTAGCACAGTTCAAGAAATAAAATTAAAAGCCGACATTACTAACAGTATAATAAATTGACGAAAAGATAACAGTTATGGGTTTATCGTAAAACTACTATATAGCAAACTTACAGTATCAGAACTTGTTTACTATCAAACACTGCTTCATTTGAAAGGAAATAGCTAATTTTTTACACTTTATGTAAGGCTAGTCAATTTTTTCCGTCTAAACTGCATGGCATTGTCTCGCTTGTTTTAGAAATAAATTAATCACGCCTAGGGATACTAGCAATATAAATATTTTTATTTTCGATAGGCGTTTGATTACGACCTCGGTTATATAATTCCAAATGACATTCGTGGTTTCTTATATTAACAATTGTCTTATATTGGCAATAAAATCTTCCAATATATGCCAACACATTTTGCGTCGGTCTAGCAATCCTTGTTATTTTCTCTCGAAACGTGTGGGCGAAATGTGGCGGTTGCAGATGTATATAGCGGGTTTTCTTTTCATTTTACGCACATTAATATGGTAGTAGTTTGACGCGAGCATAGCGGAATGTTCAGGATAGAGACCTGATTACAATTGTATGACCTGTTGCAACGTAATCTCAGCTGCACAGATTATTGCATTAGAGATCTGCGCCGAGGAAAAGCGACAGTTGATACGACAAAACAAAGGAGAACGTGATCAAAAGCTGCGGTAACGTCTAGAGTGACAATAAAAACGTCTACGCGTAGAACAATAACGCATGACATTGGCAGCAGAATAATTACTAATCAACCCGTGCACCTACAGCTTATATTGTACTATGCAGTGCTTAAAGTAAAGGGGCGGGTCGGCTCTCTTGTCCAAAAAATTCTAGATTGGGCCCCACTCCTCTCTCTAATTCATGATACTTTTAACATGAAGGCATCCCTTCTGTTTAAAACTACTTAATTTTTGGGACCTCCTCCTCACTTTGGGCCCCCTTCCTCATTCGATCTTTTTAACCACCGGTGCTGCGTGATCATTTTCTCCATAATCGTAGTTAGAGTATATTACGAACTTGACTCTTAAAATGTTCCATGGCTTATCTTTCTAAACAAATTTAGATTTTTTTAGAATTGTTTTCAAAATTATTGACCCTCATTTTCGGTAACGTACCTCATGAAGTAGCTTAAAAGTAGAAACATCTTTTACCTCTCTTCCATACAATTCTTTTGGCTTCTTAAATGATTTCGGGTCGTCTTAAAGTTCTGCTTCGGCTCTGCCTTTCTTTACTTCAAATTTCTTCAGCAGTGTACTAATTCTATCGAATTCATGCTTGCCATTTAAAAGGTAAATTAATGTTATATCTGACAAACTAACCTACTTACTGAAATAGTTTTAACAGAATAGTTTTACTAAAATTGTGAAATATATATATAAAATTGTTTTAGTCACTATAACTTTAACAGGGTTTAAGGTTGTAGTATACATTTAAAAACTCATGAAAATAACGTCAACAGCTGCTTAAATTCGGTGTTGAGTAGATAAACAAAATGTACCTATATATAGTGGGTGGTACACTACTACATAGGCCTACTTATTTTATATAATATTTATTGTTCATGCTTAGTAGTTTTTGTCTTTTTAAAGCAATAATTGTCCCAGTGCAGAGAGTGTTATTTGACAGCTGATTCAAAATAAGGAAGGTATAAAAATTTACTTCGTGCATTTCATGAACCGTTCAAATTATCTAATAACCTTCTACAGTATGCTCATATCCGCCCTGGAAGGATTTCTTTTAAAAATGGCTTATACATTTTTCTGATTCCATACTTGTTTTTTATGAAACCAAGCGAACCTCGGCTAGTTTTTTTACTGAACAGGAAACTGAATAAAATATTTGTTAAATCAAAGTGAAGGTCAATTCAGCAATCGACAATTAATTTAAGGCAAGAACCCCCCCCCCCTCCTCCTCCTCAGTAGTCAGATCGACTCCAGATGGCATTTGTCTCTCCGTCCAGTTGTGTGGAATCCGGATTTCAGAAAGATATGTTTTCCTTGGACGCCAATTTATTTGCATTGGGCCCGTAACCAGGGCCGTATCAGGGCTGTTCTTAGGGTTCGTACGAATCCCCCAGCGAGGTAAAAAGTCAGCTTTTACATTATAAGGTCTGTTCCAGAGAAGAAAAAAGGTCAAAAGGTCCCAAAAATGGTCTGACAAACCTCACGGGTGGTGAAAGGTCCATTTCTGGTCCTCATGAACGTTCCCGCGAAGAGGCTATAGTTTCGGGTCTGCTTACACTTAGGCCTACACCCAAAGTCTCGTTACCCGTTTGCACGAGTTAACAATTTTGTTGTTTTGTAACAACTTATCAGTGATGGGCAAAAGTTAACTATTTTTAGTTATCTTTTTAGTTAACCTACCTCTTTTAGTTCAACGAAAAGTTTGACTATTTTTAAATTACAACAATTAGTTTAAGCACTTTTTTGTAGTTAGTGTTTATCACTGAAAATTATGGAGACAATGAATCCAACACGAATCAAACGAGATTTATTTCATCTGTTCGAATACGAAACTGGGAATGTAGAAATATGGAAGCAATTCGCAACAGCGCAACATCGAATTTGTACTTATTTAATAAACATAGTATTCATAATAAAATATAGTGGAATCTTAATAATGATGAATAATATCTATAAAGTGCACGTAGGATATTAAAATAATAAGCACAAATTATTTGCTAAAATTAAAATTAAATTTCTTTGCTCCATTACAACTTAATTTTGGTTGTTTAAGTGACACAATGTAATAAAATTAGAGCAGGTCTATAGTTTTACACTATTTTAACCTGTACCAGAAATTCAGAAGTAGTTATAAAATTAAAAACGGCATATAAATTACGCAATACATTTAAAATTGATTTGACACATATAATTATAGTTAAAGCAAAAGAATGTAGTTAGGCGAGCTAGCTCAAACAGGCCCGGAAGTACAATTAAAACATGATGTTAAAGTTATTACCAGTGACGGACAGTGACGGATTTGGGGGAAGTCCAAAATATGCCCCTCCTCCCTAGTTTATTTATTTATTTATTTAATGTTCAACAGTTCGTCACAAATCGTCGACCACCCTCCCAGCGTCACATTTCGTCATACGGGTCTGAACCTAAAAAACTAGTTATAGCATCTTTTATATAAAAACCGAAGAAGCTTTTGTTTTATATCAATTGTTTCAGCTGTTACTAAAATAACAGGAACACGGTGCTTCCGTCGCCCCGCTTCCTCTACCCTCAAAGCTTGACCCCGCAAAACTCGTAAAGATCCGTCACTGATTGCTGTAACTATATTTTGAGAGACAACAATTTCTACACTTCGAGGAAGGTAAACGTCAAACAGTAGCTAGGTACAGTCATGCCTACTCATTGAGATCGCCTTGTTCTCGGACCCATGAATGGCTTTCTCATGCCCGTGACCAAGGAAGTTGGATTCCATGGGCTTTTACGATTCCCCCTCCCCCTCATTTCGCAAGAAAAATGTTCATTCTACATTATAAGGACCGCTCTAGAAAAGAAAATGTCTAAAATTCCATGACGGCGAACTGACGAATCTCCGGAGATGATGCGTCCGGCTTTTGATCCTGACAAATCCTCCCCCCCCCCCTCCACCCCATCCGCGAAAAGGCTTGTTCCTTCCGTATTTCTGTTTGTGTCACTTTTATGCTCAAATTTAACTTTATAAATTATGCAAGGATGGTATAAATGTATCGCGTTGAGTACGGTAAGACCACTTATGTCAGTGGCTCGAAATGTTTTAATTCACCGATAACGTCTTTTTATTTTTGTTCGTAGTCAACAACTTGCTGTTGGAAACAAAGAGGCTTAATTAACATTGATCGAATGCAACTTCATCTGCTAGATATATTTACAAAATAATGTATCCAGATCCAGTAGAAACATTTAGTTGAGAAGGGTATAAAATTTTCACTCGTATCCCGGATGCAGGTCAAATATCCAATTCAATTTTATCAATAATCATTATTCACTTTCCACGACTTTCAACATTCTGTTCTTAGCTGAATTGTATTAAGATTTGATCTTCCTGTATGGACTAGGGCCTTCATACTCATCAAATCTTGAGCTACACGTAAGAATCAGCACGGAACAGCCCCACAGCAGGGGGAGGGAGGATGAACATTGCCCCCTCCCTCCTCCAGTCAGTACCATGCAGGGCAAGCAACGTGTTTTGCTTCGTTTGTGTAGGGGCATGGGGCAACCTGAAAAACCATTACCCCCCTTCATGGGGAGGGTTCATGGAGCGGGTCTGTCAAGGGATGCTATTGTTTCCACAGTGCAAGGGCTTACTAAAATTTATTGTACGTAATTCTAATATAATTAAATTAAATTACGTAATTTACTACAATTGTAATAGTAAATAACATACAATGTTCTGTTATGTTCATATATTCTATTATATTCGGCTACAATATTAAGTTAAACTTGTAGGTCTAATAATAACGTTTAATCTTCATTTACAAATCCAGATAAATCATTGATATCAATCATCATAATGGTGAATTGCAAATTTTGAATAACATGAATTGATGTAGAACCTACTCGGTATAGGCCTACTGTACGTGATAATGTTATCACCTTGTTTGGCAATGATAGCTAATCAGATGCTATCAGCTTTAATCAAATGAAACAACGACATAAAATGATGCAATCCACACTTTATCTAAAAATATATCAATCATTTTTACGCAGCAAAATAAAAATGCAGAATTTGAATTAACTATTCGGGGTTATAATTTAATTATAACCCCGAATTTGCAATTAATGATTAAAATTATTATAAAGTAATTATAAAGCATTATTATTAAAATAATCTTTAAATGAAAACTACATAATGAGAATAATATTATATAGTATAGTTAATGAAAGAGGTCAATTCATGATGACAATAAAATTTCCAACATTTACATTAATAATCCACCAATTAATAGGCGCATTAGCAAAGTCTCATTCTAAACTCTAGTCAACTCAAGAGTGGATTTTATTACCAATAAAACTATAAATGAATTTCAATACGCTGCAACTATTGGCTCAGATAGCAATGTCGAATAATGTTTGGAGCAAATTAGACTCATAAATGCAACCACTGTAAATCTATAAGTTTCCGAGACCGACGTTATGGCAGCAAATTGATAATCTCCATCCAGCATATCACCGCATTGTGTTGCACATTAATACACTGAAAAATGAGAACCCCTTCTACAATATTCGTAATTCTTTTTATCCTGCACAAATACAAAATCAGAAATATGAATCACCTAATAAAGTACTACAATATTAATTTGTAGTAACTTACATCTAAATTTAGACAGCAATATTAGCAGTCAGATTATGTTTAATTTAATAATTTACTGAATAATACAGGGAAGGAATTATTATAATTGTAGGCCTATTTTTAATTTAAAGCAGGGTTGGGATGTTTTCTTCTTTGAAGATTCCCAATGCGCTGATCTCTCAAGCCCTTAATTCAGTCTGACGATAGCTTAATTAGCTGCGAGGTTCGCAAAGCGGTCTTGTATTTTTAATCTTAAGCAGGGTTGGGATGTTTTCTCAGTTGTAGCTAGCCAGCTGCTACTACATTCACAGTTTTGGTGAGGTAAGAGTATAAGAGGGTGAACAAATCTGCCTCAGTTTTCAGAACAACGCAACTTAATCGTGTTTTAAATTGATCGATTTGTTGATCATTCGTCAGGAAGCGAGGGTTAAACCATTTTAATGTTGAAACTGAAATTGTCAACAAATATAGATATATTTTCAGATGTTAGACAAATATTTAGAACGCATATATGGCATAAATTTGTACGATATTCATTTAGTTAAAGACATTTCATAAACACACAGCTGCGTTCAAAATACTTAAAGTTAAAAAACAAGTAACAGCACAAATCTATAATAATTAAAAAGTAGCCTAATAATAAATAGTTTATTGTAGTTTGTAATTAATAATTACGGTATTGATATAATTTGTAATTTGTAGGCAGCAAATTGTTAGCTATCAAGCGATGCCTGTGATTGGTCAGCATTCATTGCACGGCCAATCTAGCGGCGCACTGCGTGTTGTGTTGTGGGAGGTGTGTTGTTATATATTTCGTAATATTTGACGATTTTTTCTCGAAAATAAACAAATCACCGGACAACTATACAGTCCGTTTACATTCCCTCGTGTCCGGAGAAATTAGGCGAACAGAAAACTACTTCCTGTCGTGATTTTAACGAGAAACTCTAGTCGTAATGCTTAACTGTAATTCACGCGCGTTGCTAACATATTGTGAACGTTCGGTTTATGACGAAGATTGCTGTTACGGACATATGATAACGATTTGTGACGGACAAGGTTTTGGATATCCGTATCTAGTAGCAGGACTTGATTTTACCCAGAGAGATATTGATTCACAATGGTGGTCGGCTGATCGGTGAAGATGCAGTAGTTTAATACTGAGAGACCTGAACTCTTGAATAATGTCCATATAATGTTATGTGGCGTTAATGTTATATGACGTACGCTGATAGCAGCATAGTCGAAATTTGCATCAGAATTGCCGCAGTTTACAGGATGGATTCACTACATTTCTCATTCGCCGCTGACGGTAAAAATAAAATGGACGCTTTCAGGACGTTCTGTGGCACGGTTCAGGCGGGATTTCACAGGGGATTCGATCACGAGAACGGATATGGCTTTGCGAAGCAGGAGGTCAGTCCTGACAATAGCAGAACATGGATGAAAATGATGTCGTCGACTTCGAAAGTTAACTCATTTTCTCTTGAGAGGAACAGCACGTTGCTGGACAGAGTAACAGAATTAGCGCGAGCTGTTAGCGAGCAACCACAGCAGCGATGGAAGAAAACTCCAGCAGCGACAGAGCAGTACCCTCTTACACTGCAGCGTCTCGACAGTGCAGGAGAGTTTTGCAATGATTACGGCAGGGAACTGGCATGTGGGGATGTTCTACAGAGTGACATGAAAGTGATGAATATTTGGGACACTTTTATGAAGTCGATCGATATTCAAACAAATCGGTCTGAATCCTGCTGCAATGAAAATAAGGTTAAGTGTAAATTAAGTTACAGTAAAGTTGACGAGCCATTTGTTGATCATCTGCCGAGGTCATCTGGTTCGGTAAGGAAGAATGTAAAGACTTGTGATGGCTGTGCAATGCAGACGGTTACAGATAGTCTTACCAAGATGGTTTTTCAAGATAAAATGCCACAAGATAATGTAACACTGCCTTTAGAGAAGTGGTGTGATGTGATCGATTGGAATCATCACAAAGAGGAAGATGAAGTTGATTTAAGTTTGAATCCGTTGGAAATTGCTAACGGTGTGTCGAGTATGCTTTACAAGCTTTTTGATTGCTCGAGTCTTCAGTATCCACTGTTGTCAGAACTGTTGACAGTACCAGATAACGAAGTTACAAATGATTTAGATCTTTCTTCTGTGATTACAGTTTTATTTGGTTCTAACAGTGAACCAATGTTAGAAGTGATCAGTAATTGCATGGACGACAGATTCAAGTGCATGTTTGCGAGTACTCGGAGTGAGATATCTTCACCTTGCAAATTACAGTTCAATTTGGAAAAAAATTCAGTCAGTTTTGACTGCACTCATCAGGAAAACTGCTCAACAAATGATGACAATGACTGGATAGATATAGGGGATAATTTTGAAACGGGTCGTACTTGCAAGGATGTGAATCGTAGATTTCGGTTTAGATTCATCGTTAAATCTCAATGGTGCTGTCGGAAAAATATAAATATATTCAGGTCACCTGCAGCTATCTGTGATTCGTCTAAGAATACAGCTCGCAATGGTTTCATTTCAACTTGCACTGATCAAGGGATTCAACAACGGTCGCGCAAAATCTCAAAATTTTGTTCATATGCCAAGGAAATGTGCAAAGGTGTCTGGCAAGGCTGGTCGTCGAAGTGTACCAATCAACAACATCTTAGACATTCTACTACTAGTAACAGTATCTACAAACCAAGTATTAGTGGTAAAACTGTGGAAGAGGATTCTGTTGCTTGTGCTAGAAATTACTCGGGTACGATCAGTGAAAATGACAGCGCTCGGAGAAACTCCGGAGTGTGTAAGTCGTTTGGTACTCAAAGCACAAATCGTAAAGCCCGCATCAGAACTCGCTTCAGGACGGTTAGCAGTTGCTCCACATCAAGCAATTCCAGCGTGGAAGATGATGTAGGTCTCTTTGTTGACAAACAAGATTTCGTGATTGGAATTCGACGAAACGTAAGCAATGATAATCATATTGAAAACTGTGCAGATGCATCCACCGAGCGGTTGAGCTGTTTAGCGGAGTCTTATAGTCCGGTCAGGCAGAAGCTGGAATGTTCCGGCGGTCAGAAATCGAGATTCATCTGCCCAAGTTCTCTCAGTGATACTTCGTCGGATGAAAGTGAGGCCTTGAAGAGTGATATCAGTCGAGACGAAGCAAGAAATTCTTCACAGTGTTCCATTGGTTTCAGTTGTGTTTCTAATGCATTGCAATGTACCAGTCGGTCGACCAAATCTGCTCGTTGTGGAAAGGGTAGAAAAGTTGGGAGTCTATCGGAAGAGGAAGCAATTAAGAGAATATGTCCCTTGCAAATGTTTTGCGGTTTGTTCGTGCCATCGAGAGATGATGCGTATAATAAGGCAAAACTACTGGACGAGGCTGACAGTACAAGCGTTGATGATTGCGATTCACTGCCATCCAGTGGAAGCAGGAGTCAAAGGTAAGTGGTAGGTGTAGTTGTGTTGGCAGTTTCATATAACATATACAATACATATACATATACTTGTTCACAGATCGAGTTTTTACACCTGCTTGAATTGTGATGCTAATTTCTGACGTGTATTATTAAAACGACTTATTGTTAAAAAATTGTTATACTGTTGTTTTATATTAATTTTAACATTGGAAGTTATTAATTGTTTTTTTGACAAAGTCTTTTAAAGTGATCCATTTCCTGTTTAGTCAAATATTACATTAAAGTATTATAAATAAGTGTGATAATGTAGATTAACTTGTTATTAGTTGTTCTATAATTTATACAGATTGTTACAGTATAAGGCGTGGATCCTATTGGAGCCTTTCTTACTTCATATTGTTTGATTTTGCATTAAACAATCGATTGATTTATTGTATGTTTTGACACCAAACGTGAAAATACTTATTTCTTTCGTTATATATTAATTTTCATTAAATGTTGTGTTGCTTATATATTAATTGGCATTAAATATTGTGTTGCTTAGAATTCAGAAGTTGTATTTACTGTTACTGTTTTTGTTTTGCTGTATTACAGAGTGGAAGCTCAAGGCAATGAAGCCTGTAGTAGCGAGTCCCGCCTCACTGCAGAGTTCTTGGACTCTGTTAACAAGTCCTGGTGTCTGGCTTACCCTACACAGACAGATCACATGACCACTGCATCCAGTGTGACTGGTGAATTGCATTGCGATGTTATCAACTGCAGCAAGCAGGTAATTAAATGTTACGCGCTTTAATGAATTCAGATTATTATTTTATTTGTGTTCAACTGCAGCAAGCATGTAATTAAATGTTATGCGCTTTAATTAATTCAGATTATGATTTCATGGTTGTTCAACAGTTGTTAATTAATTGATTGCAGTGCCTATTATAAATTATAATGATTTAAATTCCGGTTAGTTTACGTAGTCAAATTAATATGGTGTTTTCACTCGTGATGCCAATAATATATTAGTTCATAGAATTGTAAGGTAATCTTTTGTAGCACATTAGTTTCTCTTTTCACACTGCTTTCCAGAAATTGCCGACCTTGTGTGCGATTGTGTTTCATTAATGAGATAGGTACTGTACTTTTACAATGAGACTTCTCTTGAACATTGGCAAGGCTTTTACTTGAAGTAGGTTATTAGCAATTGATGGTAGGTGAGATATTGTGTCTACCTGAACGTCACTCTGTAATACAAAGCTTTAATAAATTGCTGACTGACTGCCTGTCAAGTATCAAGTATCAGTCTATTAGAACGTGTCAACTGACGACGCCTAGTCTAGTATTTGAACTTTACAGTTTGACTAATCTACTCTTTCTTGGAAACTGTCTGGTGTATGTCTTTTCTCTGCTGTTAAACTGTAATGTGTGTAGATTGGGTAATGTGTGTAAACTTGTGTAAATTGATAGAAAATATATATGAATACTTATTTGAGTAATTCTTCCATTTTCAGATGATATTATTTTAAGTGTATAGACAATGTTGGTAGAACTTAATGTTTTTTTTAAAAAAAGATCATTAACTTGTATTATTAAAATGTAGTAAAAGCAGTTTCTTTTAATATTTATAATACAAGATTTTAGATATATATTTAATATATTCAGGATTGGCTAAATTCTTGTTCTCTTAGGAGTCGTTTATAAAACACAATAAAAGAACAAATAAACCATTGTTAATTATTTGTCCTTACGTAGGTAAACTTCAGTCTACACTTTGTTTACGTTTGCTAATTAGCATTTATTAATAAAAGTTCGGTTATGACACAGATTTGCTTTTTTAGTGTAAAATAACAGGTTAGCATTGAGTAACAGTGCGAGATGGTTTGGTTGTATAACATTGCATTCACGTAATTATTGATTTCATAATTATCTTGAAATGTTCTTCAGTCAAGCAGATATATATGGATTGAATGGCCATAACCATCTCTAAGTCTTAGGATGGGCCAAAAGTTAGTTAGGGGGAGTGGGCAGGATTATTTTGAGGGGCTCAAATCTGTCTCTTACATGTAATTATACAAAGCTGTCAGAAATTTAGGGGACCAGGAAAACTTAAGGGAGAGAGC
>JAQFZK010000226.1:0-12084 GCA_034695905.1 Fridericia nemoralis | reverse complement strand
TTATATATATATGAAAATATAAATTTTCTACGATTATAAAATTGTATATGGTTTTTTATATTATTTAAGTTTTCAGTTTATTATGCAATGTGTACAGTATACAATAAGGATGAAACTTGATGTTACAGAAGTCTTGTTGTTGTATGATAGTAAAGCCTTTCACTTTCGTCTGCTTACTGTAACAAATAACCCAGCTATCTCTTTGTTTTGGCCGTAGTAGAACAGAAATTCTCTTTCATTCTTATGTTGATGTTACTGTGCACTTGTTATTTCCACTGCCTAGATGAAGCACACTGCTGAATTTGTATAGTTAGTTGCTAGAGTAGGATTATATGTAGTCAAAATCCCTGGGCATTGACTTGCTGTTTGAAGATCAAGTATCTGATGGCAAGCAATGATGATGATGATGTAGCTTCGCTAGGTAGGTACTATATAAGTATTTGTTCACTATGTGTAATGGCCCCCTGTAGACCATTCAAATGATGGTCCCTTGTAGGCCATTCAAATGATGGTCCCTTGTAGGCCATTCAAATGATGGTCCCTTGTAGGCCAATCCAATGATGGTCCCTTGTAGGCCAATCAAATGATGGTCCCTTGTAGGCCATTCAAATGATGGTCCCTTGTAGGCCAATCAAATGATGGTCCCTTGTAGGCCATTCAAATGATGGTCTCTTGTGGGCCATTCAAATGATGGTCCCTTGTAGGCCATTCAAATGCTATCGACTCAGAAATTATGTCTTTCTTTGGAGAGAACAAGATGGGTGAGTTTTAGGTAAAGATGGCATGAGTGAAAGATTGACGGATTTGAGTTGACCAACCTGCTAGATTGATGGCATTGTAACCTGTGGACTGATCACCTCGTAACAAAAAAATCATAACTGCCCAATATTTATTCCTGTATTTATAGTTGTTTATCAAAACCTTTAGTAAACCTTTATAAAATAAAAGGGATTAAGTAGTTGCTATTATTTACTATTAGTAGTTGCTATTAGTTATTAAGTAATTGCTGTTAGTTGTTATCATTATTAGGTAGTTACTATTTTTATTTTTAATAAAAGAGACGGGTAAGTGGTTGTTGTTACATACTTTCTGTTGTCCTTTGAAAGCAAAAAAGTGTATTTGTAGTGTCTATTAAATGTATCCAACATTGTTGTGGTTTGTGTGTACTACGTGTAGTACTTCTGCTTCTTGTGTATTGCTTTAGTAGGTAACGATATTGACTTTGTAAGCATGTTCTTTGACATCATTGCACAATTACTGGTATTTGTTTTTCTTCTGTAAACAGTTTATCAGTGTCATCTCCACACAAGACATATTTTCTTCATAAATATGTCTTCTTAAGCCCCATAATCAGAGTGGTACAACCCCCCCCCCCCTCCATCTACAAAAAATGAGTTTTTTTTACATTACAAGGTCCGCTCTGAAGAAGCAGAAAAAGGGTCAAAAGATCCGCAAAAGTGGTCTAGCGAACCCCCCCACTGGAAGATGGTGGGACCTGTTGTTTGAGACATGAAGATTACTCTTGGTCTTTATGTGTTTTGTTAGTTAGTACAAGCATGAAGTATCAAGTGCCAGTTGCTATGACCTTGTTTAACTTGTTGCTACAAGACTAATACGATAAGACTGCTCGTGTGTTTTTAAATATATTCTGTTACAATTTTTTCATTCCTTTTTCAGTTTATTTTGTAGCATTACTACCTGATTAGGTTTGTACAAAAAAGTTCAGAATATAAGCATCAGTGTATCCATTTTATTTGATCAGTTTTTCGACTTTAATGCTCAGCTACAATTGATTGGATTAAGCTTTTGAGTTACCCATGCAAAGATTTGTATGTGAAACTTGTTGCAATACTGATTTTGTTACAATAGTATAAGCTGTTTTTGTATAACGAATAAAAATGATTCATTGTGCACTTTCTGCTGTATTTAAATTTAATCATTGTTTTCATTTTTATGTTTATGTATGTGTACATATGTGTTGCTTTCATTATAAAATTTGAATTCTGTAATTATTATATTTTTATTATAATTATTCAATTTCTAAAGTACTGTTAGTATTACAGTTTTTATCGTAATTATTCAAGATGATGTTCTTTTGTAAACATTTGATCAAAAAGGAGTAATGAAGCCCTTTTCTTTAGCATAGCAATTCGTACATATGTTACATTACTGACTTGTAAACTTATAAATGTCGACTAAAATTGTAGCGTTTGATTGTTGACTTAACTCCTAAGTTTCCGATCTTAGACAAATTTGATACATAAATAATAAAAAGTGGATATATAAAGCCTAAGCCTATTTTATTGGCTCAGGCATTTTTTGGTGTTTCATCTGTAAAAGTTGAGTGTTTGATTAAAATTGCATACTTCATTTGTCTAACGTTTGAACCTAGATTTGTGGTCATTTGTTTAAGGACGTGTTTTTGTGTGCAGAAATGTGAAATTACGCGTATTGTGCATTTAATGACAAAAAGTCAGTTCCGGTATATACAGCTTGTCAAATTGACTTTTTTATTTTAAATTTTTATCAGTTTTCTGCTGTGTTTGTTGAGCAGAATTTGGTCCCTGTTTGAATTTGAAATCTATCATTTTAGATCTGTTGTACATTAATTGACATTGCTAATTAGCTACAATGATACTTTTTATATCATATTGATTTTGTTTTGTTTATTATGTTTATGATAATTTGGTATTTTATTTTTCAGCGTTGTAATCAAGAATTTGATAATTAGTAAGAATGTGTGTGCATATTTATATCAAGAAAAACTTTTGTTAAACAAAACAACTTTATGATATTATTGATACATGATTCAAATTGTAATGAACTCAGACTTGGTCGTGTGGCTAGCAGAGAACAGCTTCGTATAATCTGTGCTATTAAAAATAGTACTCAAAATGCACTAGCACTCAGAAAGCGGTAGGCCATCAGTGCGACTCAAAATACTTATAACTTAGTATTTTACATAAAAATTAGTTGCTTTTCTTTTTATTTCACATCTATTTTTAATTTTGTTTTGCTTATTATACGGATGATATTTTGGTATTTTGTAAACGTTTATTGTAATCACAGTTTTGATCTGCGCAGAGTGCGAGCGTTATTATGGCAAATGTTTTGGTTAGCGAACCTCATGCCAACGATTAGTACAACTACTAAGATTTAACAGCTGTTTTTTGAGCGTCTCAGATCTGGCTTGTGTTTAATGAGTATCCGGTAATTATTAATTGCGTGCGAGTGCTATGGGTGTGTGAAATTTTGCCATGTATAATCTACGTGTACATGTAGTCATTGTGAGAAGTTTCAGAACACCTCTGATAAACTGGCACTGTATTGTCGCATGCAGCTGCTTAGAGTGATGTGCTACAGATTTACCATTGACTTTTTTATTGAAGCTAAATACCAATCAATAAACAAGCGGCTATGCAATTAATTATTATTATTGTTGTTAAATTACTACAGCTTATATCATCATCAACAGTTTAGCATCGCTTTTTCTGCGCAAGCACAGGTTGGACGTTCCCCATAAATTTTTCCCCATAAATGTGTTATGTGTAATACCATCTTGAATAATTAAGACACAGTTATAAACATATTAATAACAAACATGTTTAATTTTGTACACGTTTCATTATTGTTGCTCAGGTAATTAGATTAGTCGTTGCAATTTGTCTCACAATAATTCAAGTTTTTGTATTGTTGATTTATTTTGTCAAACCATTAATGTTAGAATATAAATCCAATAGGCTTTGGTTATGGTACTTTAAAGATTTTTGTTAAAAATAATTATTCTTACATTGACTGCATGGATTATTTAATAGATATAATTAATTGTTTTGGTAATTTTTTATTGTATTGATAATTTTTTATTGTATTGAAATTTCAACACTGTTTTTTTTTTACTTCTGTTGCTTATAAACCTGTATATGCATGATGTTTGAAATAATTGAAGTATGCAGTATGCTAATAAAATGTGTCCGAACCCTACTTTACAATCTGGTCTTTGACAAGAGGCTCTAATTCTTATTCTAATATGATAAAGATATAATATTCGATAAAGATATAATATTAGTGTGTATTAAACGCTAAGCGTAAACTTGTAAAATGTTCTCTTCCACTGCTGGATCATCATCTTCCACTGTTGGATATCAATGGATTTCAAACTTCCATTCTGTCGCCAGCAGAGAACCTGACATAAAACGGAGTATTTGCTCACAAATGTAAAGCTTAGAGCTCAATTCTGAGATATATAAATGAATTCACTATTGGTTTATACTGAAATATAATGCAATCACTATTTATTAATACGGAAATATAATGGAATCTATAGATTAGAATAGAATGCAACAAATGTGAATCTGTTGTGGACTTGTTCTATTTAAAAGTTTCGTCATTTAAACCGCGACAGAAGACCACCGCATCGTCATAGAAATGAAATGATTGTTACAAACACAATCATTTAAATTTTAATTGTTATATTTGATATTTTACATGAATAACTCTAGTTGTCAGTAACACGATTTGATTTATTGTACACAATTTTCTTAACCATTACATCTACCCTACATTGAATAAAATTTATACCGGTGATCACCCATTACACTACACCGGTGGCATCAAATTTGTTGCCTTTGCAACTAATACAAAATTATCAATACAATTTACTTCCATACCGAAATTTAACTGAACAAAATAAGCAGGATAAATTTGTTGAAAAGTATAAACACCATACCGAAAAAATGTAACATTAAAAAGCACAAAAGAAATGAATGCAACGGAATACGAACAACAAAAGAAATGAATGTAACGTAAAAACACAGTCCAATCACTCGCTGCTAGGTTGTAGGATAACAACACACGTGCACCGATTGTCTGTAGTAGGAAGCACAGAGTACATTGTGAATGCATTTTACCGAACTGGTTGCATTGTTCACAGTACATAATTAGCATTTAAAGAAGTTACTATTTCAGAAAACAACGTTACTAACCTGTTTATTACTTCCAGTCAGTAATACACAAGGTTATTACGGACCGGAAGATTTAAATTGACATAAAGTAATAAAAAAGTATTTAAATTATATTCTAAAAAATTATCACATAGTGGCGTAGGCAGGACCAAGACCATCGAAAAACAATTGTCCATGTATTTTCGTTAAGGTTTCAACTACACCCCTCACAAATATGAAAGTGCCCCTCCTCCCAAAGATGAAAGTTTTCCCTAAGATTAAATCCTGGCTACACCACTGCTTGCCTATAATTATGATCACGCGTTTTAAGTGACCCAAGTCATTATATTAAAACTTGCTAAATTCTAGGAAAATTAGGAAAACTGAATCTGTATTCAGGCTTTATTTCCGCATTAATACGGTGTTTAAGTGAAGCACTAGCAATTTATAATACAAAATTCTGAATAGAGAACAACAGAATACTATTAACAATACAGTGGCCCGCTTCCGATCCGTCTTCATAGATAACCAGCAAATGATAATTAATTATATTTTTTATTGTAAAAACTATGAAACTTCCATATCACTCTACAGGCATGATTTCAAAATAAGCACGTAAACTTAGCAGTATTCTGAATAAAGACTTATCTCAAAGTAATATGAAAATAATTGCAAACGCTAACATTTTTGTCCTTAGACTTTCACAAACTGGCTACTAATGTTCACACTATGTAACTACATCATCCAGTTGCGCAGAAATACAATCCGTATACATCCATTACAAAATATTTGAAAACAGTTTCAAAAACACAGGCCCATAGCGTGGGAGGAGGGTCCGGCTCCCTGCTCAAAACATGGACCCCCTGCTATGTAATAGCCGGGGGGATACCCCCTACTCCATTCATGGCTCCCTACTGTGGATTAGGTCCCTTTTTCTTCGACAGCTGCCCCCCCCCCCCCCCGTTGGGTTTTAAAATTTGGAAAATATACATTTTTACTCCACCCCGCTCCGCTCGTTAGGTATTTTGGTCGCCAACTACCCTCCTCCCCTCCCGCTCATGAGGCTCTTTATAAATTTGAAAAATATTAAATATTGGTCACTCTGAACTTTTTGAGCCACCTGTAAAAGTCATGCTACAGGCTTCACAAAACATCCGTTCAGTATTGATAAAGTATGTAATACTATCCAAACTAACACAAAATTACATGCGATGTTGAAATACAAACAACTTCAGCAGCTAACAACCGATAGTACGACTATTGTCCACATTTAACATTGACAACTTTAACATTTACAAGACACATGAACTATGATATATATATATATTACAAGTATCAAAACAACCACTTCAAAAGTACAAATGAGCACAAATATTAACACAGCACACGATCACAAGCACACACACACACGTACACACGCACATGTACGCACAAAAACACACATGTATGCATGCATGCAAGTATATACACACATATGCACACAACCAATACAAATATACATACGCCTACCTTCTGATCACACATGCACATACATACACACACACACATGCATGCATATGCACACGCATAAACGCGTGCACACAAGCACGCAAACCGACACACTCACACACGCACACAAACTGATCAACTTACATTGCAGTAGACATCAAACAGAATATATGCACACAGAAACTAGACTACTAGCGATAGACTTCAATCTGAATATATACACAACTCATTTCCGACAATCAAATACATCCACTGATTAATTAAACCGCATTTACCTCAACACATCTGTGGCTGAAGATTCTGTATTTACAACTGGTTAGACATCATGATCTATGCCAAATATTCGTTAACATTAGAACGCAGAACTAGAATACCACTTACAATCCTAATTGTGTTACGTCTAATTTTCATCAGAAATACTTTAAAATACTCTGACTTTACTACACACATTTTGTTACAAAGTATAAAACAACTTGATGAAAATCAACAAAAAGCATTCAAGTGGAACAAACACTAAATAAAATTCAAGGACTCAAAGTTTTAAATCTCAATTTTTTTATAGCGCAAAATGATTAAATTGTGTGAAATAGTCTATTAAAAAATTGAGATTTAAAACCTCGAGTCCACGCTAACTTGTTGGTGAATTTGGGAATAAGGTTCCGTGTAAACTTCAAAAGCCATTGCTCATCCTTTCAAGCACACCAAGAAAAAGCGTACATCGAATTGGGTGGTAAAGCCAACGAGAAATCGTCTAAAATGCACTTGCTGGATGGAGGGAGAGAGGGAAGGAGGGAGAAGGGTCAAAGCATGATTATGGAACAGAGAAAACGAGTACTCTGAATGCTATTTGAAATATCAATTATACAGTGTTTAAGTTACGATTAGAGCCAAGTTTAATTAAAATGTTAAAATCAAAATACGCTCATATAATGTAAGTTATTGAATACGATAAGTAATTATAGATAATGAAGTTCAATAGTTTGTTAACAGTGGTAACATCAACGACTTGCAATGAATCAAATGAGCTGTTAACTGTGAATTTCATGAATAACGAAATATGCGATTGCCATAATATAGAATACATCTTAGCTGTTGATATCTCAACAACTTCAGTGTGACATTTAAATCTATCTATCATTCCTTTAACTAGAATGAATGCTATAATTAATACTCCCTCTATAAATGTGTGTGCTTGTAAGTCTGAAACAAATTGTGTGTAATGATGAGTTAATTAGATCAGAAATCTGTGTGAAGTAGCTAAAAGCATAAATACTTTTTATTATATATTATTTGTTTATACGTTTTCAATGACATCCTCTCAGTAGTTCAAAGACTAGTTTTAAACTAGCTACAATAAATTACTACAAGCGTTTCACATACAAACAACAATTGGATTACAGAACATTGTTTCAGCACATCATAAAGAACCATTAATGCAAGAGAAAATAGTCCGGAAAATAAAGTGTCATTTATACCAGCTGATAAATATAACTAACAGCAGTAAATCTTTGAGTTGTTCTAGATCAATACATAAAGTATCCTGTTGCACGCATACTTTTAACAGATCAACCAAATATCATAATGTTGAAAATAAAGTAGATGCTATATTGGACATATATTTCTGATGCCGCAATAGCAACAAATATAAATAAATAATAAATAAATGTAATCAGACTAATGGCAGTACCATAAATCATACCAATCACACATTGTAATACTTCTATTCCATAGTTTACACACTGTTCTGTTTTAATGCAGTGTAACAATATGCAAAGGTCTGCAGATTTGCAACTCTTTCAGTTCTGCAAAACAACACGACACAATACCATTCACTAGTCTGCTATAAAATTTACTTTTGAAATGAAGCACACGTATTGATATATAGTCAATCTTAGGCACATAATTAACAATAAACGATATTAATTATTTACAATTACATTGCTAAAATAATAATAATAATAATACACCCACAGAGTACTTAGAATTCTCTACTGGATTCACAAGTACTTGAATGGGTTTATAATTTCTGACCTATCAAACCAAATGAAACTAAGTGATATTCACAGTAAACAGAATGGTTCTAATTTGCTGATTAGTAGCCGGCGGTATAATAACTGGATTCTCTGAAATGACAAATTTTTCTCAACAAATTAAACCCAAAACAATGTTTACAAAACTGTCCAATCACAGAAGTAATAACAATATTTATACAGACAAAATCCAATTACTTATATCACAATTATTTACATTACTAAATATACATTGGTAAAATAAATACACTAATCAGAATGGAAGATTTCAGAATCATAATCATCCACTGTACTGGGATGAACGAATAATTATAACTCACTATCAAAGAAACAGAGCGTCTAACTACAGAAGTATTGCCTGGGTATAATCGTCTACATGCTACAACAAAAGAATTTCACATTCAGTACACGTATATACATACACACAACTAACCACATCTTAACACACACACTGTATACACACAACTAACCACATCTTAACACACACAATGTAAAGTGCCGAACCACCTAGCAGTCACTCTAGGCAGCTAACTGCCGATTAAAGTAAATCAACACTACTTCTAAAGTCAAATCATCAGCAATCTATGAAATTCGACAAGTTTTTCATTCACAATTCTTCAAGAATTTATCGCTATTTTCACCAAAAAACAGCACCCGCTTGTGTTTCAGTTGGCCACAAAAAATTCTCCAAGAAGAAAGAAAGTCAAGTCAGTCAAGCAAGCATCTCTACTAGTACCGTACCATAGACGATAATAACAGACCGGATCAGACCAGGAAAAGAACTTGAAACTTTAGATATAGAGGTAAATTGTCAGTAAGAAGTGCCCAAGGTTACAAATTACACATACAAAACAAGTTTGACTCGCAGCTTTGAAAACACACACACAAACACACACACACACAGAAACATATACACACACACACACACACACGCTTCGACTTCATACAAATATCGATTCTACCACTCTAAACGTCAACCTAATACACAAAGAGATCAGGGAACTGCATCTCATGAACCGGTATAGATTGCTTGTTTTCATTCGCACCATTGTCCAACGCCGCTTCACCGACTGCCCCACGTTCCGTTGACAACCCCGAAGAGTACGTGTCCTCCCCATCAGAAGTTATGCTCATGGGCTGCTGTCTTTCCACCTTCACGTTGAGGATCTCATCCAGCTGACCCTGGTACAGGGCGCACTTGGCCTCAGCACGAGCCACGATGTCCTCGAACGGACCAGACCTGAACGACTCATAGATTCTCTTCTGACGTTGTCGTTCTTCCTCCTATCATCACAAAGACAGCAGATTCGTAGACTATGTGCGTCAGTGCACACACAGCACGCACGCATACGGCACATATTCAATGCATAAGTACATACAAATAACACCAACACAAGGTACAAGGCATAGAAACACACACCCACACAAACACACACAAACACTGCTGCTATACAGACACGGTGCATGCAGACATCATCAAGAAACAGTATGGAATTGAATAGCAAACGAGACATATACACATGTGCTACTCAAGTTCAAAGCCATGTCCATCCACGAATATTGTCTATTATTTCCTGGTCGTGTTTACAGTTAGGCCATAATTAAGATGCGCATACATTTTAAATACAGTAATTGTTGCAGTGTCAAGAAACGATTTTAACTATGAAAACGCAAGACTCACAGGATGACAAGGAGCATTTCTAACTAACATGTCACTAGAGGAGAATCAACGAGAACTTCATTATTCCATAGCACAGCATAAAGAAAAGAGTTAAGTTTTGGAAACAGCCTACGATTGCATAATACCTCCGTAACTAGTTTATTACGGATTAATTAGTTTGTTATTACGGACTAATCAGTGTATTATTACAGACTAATTAATTTGTTATTACACATTAATTAGTTTATGCTCTTGCGGACAAATTACTTTGTTATTACGGGCTAATTAGTTTGTTATTACAGACTAATTCATTTATTATTACAGACTAATTGTGTGTTATTACGGACTAATGATTAGGACAAATGAACAGATCTAACTAACCTTAGCACGAGGATCCGTCTCCAGTGTTCGTTTCATAGCGTCAAACGTCACGTCTTCGTACGTCGAACGTCTGCCGGCATTCGGAGTCGACGCAGCGCTGTCGACGTCTAGGATCAGACTCTGTATGTCACTCGTGCTACGACTCAATTCACTGAGTCCTAGTGACAGCGGACGGGTGGGGAAGGGAACGCCTAGACGAGACATGTCCCCGTGGTTGGCACCAAGGGCATTGCCTATTACCTGTACGGTACATTAAATATACATGTAAACAATGAATAAATATTAGGAATAACCAGACGTTGTAGTAGGGTAGACCGGCAGTTACGCACTGCTAAATGAGGGTCACGAGAAAAACTTTTTTCCCCTTAAATACGAGATATGTTTTCTTGCTACAATTTTTTTATTAAATACCGGTAATTATTTCATATAACTTAATCAAAATTTCATTAAGTTAAACAAATCTTTTTCTTCCCATATTTTATTTCTATAAAAATTATCTCTTTCAATGTTTTTCACGTAACGAACTTTACAAAATTACAATGTTATTTTGAGCTGTCGATAGTCATATGATTATCAGAGTAAGGGATGAGGAGAGTTTGCCAGTCTACCCTACTATAAAGTCTTTGAGAATAACTACCAGAGTCTACAACAGAAATTAATGCTACAAAAAGATACACTGAAATAAATGTACATACTAGATACGTATGTATCTTTATTTATTTTGTTCTATAGTAAAATAATTTATTTTAAATTTTGTTGCTTAACACAAATGTGATATCTCTCATATTGAATGGTTTATGTAGTTGCTAAAGATATGCGCTGTTTTCAATAAACGATTCACTGGTTATGTGTTGTAGTTTATTTTTACTCTGCAATCAGTCCGTCAACTTTTGCAGATTTGAATGATGTCTGCATCACGAACTTCCAAACAATATAATATAAGTATCATTTTACGGCAAATTTTAGCTTAAAAAGGTAAATATCTATAGCTATCTATAGGAAACAGTTGACTTGATACCTTTTAAACAAATTGTAGATTTCAGCTTACAGTTACCAAAATATTATCACTTACAAATATTATAAGAAGTGCATTATTTAACTAATTTAACAACATTTAGCTCTATATTATACTGTGTGTGATGCGCACCTCAGCATTGAACAGCCACTCTGGTTGCATGGCCGCCGACTCGGGGTACACGCTGGACGTGTTGCTGCGACAGAATGCAACCTCCGGAAGGTAGCACGGTGCAGCCGTGCGTCGTGCATTGATTACAGATGAGACGTGTTCACACAGCTGAGTGACAGATAGCAGCTGACTGACTAGGTTCAAATACGTAGCTACCATCGCGTGTATAGCACACCTGCACATATACATACATGCACTGGTGACTGTATTTGTGCGTGTGTTTGTAAATCATCATTAACAGTTTAGCATACCTTTTTCTGTGCAAGCACAGGTTGGACGTTTCCCCCATAGATGCCATTGTGGTTTTTTTTGAAGCTCCAGGTGCATTAAATGCATCCGGTTGTTTTTACGCCGGATGCCCTTCCTGGCACAACCTCGCTTTGCGAGGAATGGTCCCTT
>JAQFZK010000225.1:0-12089 GCA_034695905.1 Fridericia nemoralis | reverse complement strand
TCATGAACTTAAAGAGGGAAGAGGCCCTGGACAGAGATGAATGGCGTAGGAAAATTTATGGGGGAAACGTCCAACCTCTTTCGCAGAGAAAGCGACGCTAAACTGTTGATGTTAGCTGCCACAAGAAACACCAAAATAAAAAACAGCACTAGTTAGCAGAAATAAAAACACCTAAAAATCATGCATCATCATAACATTTAATAATAATAAAATGGTTTAACGTGATTTTCATTCCAGTCCAAGATGTCGGTGATGCTAAAATGTAATAGATAGATTTAATATACTTTAATAGATTTAATTTAATAGATCGATGGATTGATAGTTAATACTGATCATGACATAACTTATTAACATTACAATTACAATTACACGGCAGACAAATTAGACAGTGCGCAATGACAAGTGATCAGGGTAGACACTGAAGAAGACAAAGCAGCTCTATATAAATAGTAACACACATAAATGATATGTACAAGACGACATTACTGCATACATGCACAGGCACATACAGACACACTTACAAACAGACACACACACACACATACATACATACATTCAAACAAACAACAAAAACATGCAAGCACTGAAGAGTAATACAATTACTGATCGAAAAACTAAAGGAAGGACATTTGCATTCCTACAAAATATAAACAAAACTGCAGTCTGCAGATAATCATAATCAGTTCTGCAGTAAAAACTTGTGATAAACTAGCGTATCATATGTAAGAAGAAAGTTACGGTATTAATAAACAAAACTAAAACAAAAAGTGTAACTATTTAAATCAATATTTGGTAGTAGAATGCGAATAACTTTAAGTATATGATGCAATTAGATAATGGTAACTCAATAGAATCTCAAAGTTATTTAAAAACCAATAAAAGTAATTGCTTCCAGAACAAGTTGATGATTATTGTCTTGAAGAAGTAGACTGATTAATAGTGATAACTCTTACTGATCCATTACTGATTGAATTAAAATTTATTAAATCGTAAATATAACGAAGAAACCAAGCTTAGTTATATACAGCCTATAACGTTCGTAGAAAATTAGGCTACAATAGAAATATGAGATAAAGTACAACAATTAGTTAAACGTTAGTGTTCATGTGCAATGTGTGAAATGTATAAAAGTGGTAGATAAAAACAATATCAGTGAATGTAAAAGCTTGTACAATAGTTAAAATACTTATACAATCAATAAAATCAATAAAACTAAAAAGAATACAAATCCATAAAGATAGAGTCAGAAAGAAGTGCAATTAATTGAAAACAACAGGCCTCCCCGTCGCCTCAGTCATGCTCTCAGCAGTCATCCTCGAGTTCAAAGTCTCGCCCGATTGGTGACATCCCAATTACAGCGGCAGCGTTACCCCACTGAACCGCTAACCCCAATCGTTCCTTGAGGAAAGCTAGCGATCGAGCATCTCCGGTTTTCGTAGCAGCACGCCCGCCGATCTCAGCATTACTGATTGATGTTACAATGCATGTCCCTTTTCCATAGGATAACCCAATCTCTTTTTATTAATTCATTACAAGATTAGTTCATTCACTCTCTGACTCACTTCTAACTGTGTCCAGCCATGACCAATAGGACTGACACAAGCTTGACTCAGTGGAAGAGGAGGAATCAAAATCAAGATAAAACAACTTATACAATGAAATGTTTGACGATTTCTCTACACTTTGTATCAATGGCCATGAATCTGTAAAGTAAGGTAAGTGTTATGTCGTCTTCTACACAGAAGATTGCAGGGGCGCTGATATCCTCCTCAGCTCTTCAGTCCGATGCAAGCCGAGCTGTAAGATTCACAGAGACGGGGTAAGGTTCAAGAGCTGTAAGGTTCACAGAGACGGAGTAAGGTTCAAGAGCTGTAAGGTTCACAGAGACGGAGTAAGGTTCAAGAGCTGTAAGGTTCACAGTGCCTCGTGCGAACACATCAGTTTACTGCACTCGACGAGAGCGCTTAGATATCTTCACTTTCATAAATCTGTACCAGGATTAAATATTTTGTGTCAGTTACAAGAAAATAAATGTTTTTACCTGCTATTAGTTGAAGCATAATCCTCAATTGGTCTGCCGTCTTTAAACCACAGTATGCGGGCGAGGATGTAGATGGGGGGGCTACGAAAGCAAAAGTTCAGCTTCCTTTTCACAGCGCATGTCAGCGTGACGTCAGCGGCCTGGGGCGGGACTTCCACAGTCTTGTTACAGTTCTCTACATCGACTACAGTACAGGGTAGTACAAAACATGCAATCATAGAATTAATAACATGGTGGTATTATTACAAAGAAACGTTTTAATATAAACATATAATGCACACCAATTAATTTACGTCAAAAATAATATTAAGAGTACATTAATTTATAAGTTTAAATTAAAACTGCACACAGTGTGATAGCCTTCATGTCGACTAATTTATATAATTAATTCAAAAGAAATTGTAAATGATATTCTTCCTTTTTACTGTGAAAGACTTAGTGACATCTAACGAAAGCAAACAAAATATATTCATTCTCAATACACAGCTAGCGACATCTAACGAATGCAAAAAATCATGTCAAATAGCTTTATAATATTTTTTGTTCACACTGTACATCCAGTGACATCTACCGAATACAAAAAAAAATAGAAATAAACTTTAATCATTTTCCAAATAAGACAATATAAGGCAGTGACATCTACCGAGTTCAAACATCTAATTTAATTTCTTCACGCAATGGACGACTGCAAACAGAACAGTTGATTAAATAATTATAATTAAATTAAAGCTAAATTAAAGTTGACCTGGTGCAGATAAATTAAGGAAATAAATAATCTGCCTGATTACACAATATGATTGAACTGTGTAGGCCTGCATAATTCATAACATATTCTAGTGTTACTTTTTATAAATTGATAATTATTGACGTTTGATTTCTTACCGACAATGTATGACTGTTTAATTTGTACGCTTGTGTTGAAACTAAACAAATAATTCTTTAATTATAACATTCATTTACAATAATTCATCATTGTTTCACAATAGATTCAATAAAATAAATAATTAACAGACCAGTAAACCCATTCTAAACCACCGAACAGACTAACCAATAGTACAGTAGTCGACTGTGCCCTTGTTGTACCATGTACCGGTGCTGGTACCAATCAAGATCGATCCAACTGGAGTAACCCAGAGTACACCAAGAAGTACTCGCAACCATAGAACCTCCCGAGAGTACCGGCTTGCCATCAGTGCTCTGAATTGTACTTGTCAGTACTTTACTCAACCTTCACCTCGCTTTTATCCTTTCGATCGCTGCTATTTTTACTTGACATCAAGTTAATCTATTATTAATGAATTTGTAATTATTAAATAGGACTTTGGTAGTAGACCTATTACAACAAAATTTCTTGAAGTTGAAATATAAAATCGATAATCACTGTTGTATCCAATCGATGTTGTATCCTGCAGCTGCTAGCGATCGATTCGCTTGTAATTAGTTGTTCACTTATCGGTTCAGTCAAACTTTTTCACGGTCGAATTCAATTACCGTACCGAACAAAAGTTCTACATTTTCTAGATTCTGTAAACTCTGTTCTAACTTTCTAACTCTATAATCGAATTACTCTTCGCTCGGAATCGCTGCCCGCTTCCCGAGGTCTCAGATTCCAGGCACGAGTCACGTGACTGCTTCCAAGAAAACTTTACCTGTTCAGAGAAATATCATCAACTAGCAGCGCCTCACTGCAACGCAAATTTCCATTTATTTTACAATGAGTGCAGCATCTCATTCTGAGCGATGGACGGCAGCGACGCTAATGAGGGTTGTCTCGAGCTTAGCGAAAATTAACAATTGCGCCTAAATTACCGTTTAGTGAATTGGTAGAACAGGACATATTACTTTGCTTACCAATGTAAATCAATAGCCTGCGTCGATGTTTTTTTAATTAAATACAAATTTAACAAAATTGCAAGGAGATTTTGCTTTTAAAACTTAAGTGATATATTTCTTTAAGTATTCTACGTTAGTGAAGTAATTTTCAACAGGGTTTTCCCTACAATTGTTATAAAAATTAACTTACAAAAAGTCCCAATCTTACAAATTCTTCAAATTAATTCTGATCCAATAATTTACCACAGCTTATTATTAGCTTATTATTAATTCTTAAAGTATTAGAATCCCGGGGAGCCTATTCAATGACCAGTGTCGGTTTTGTGGAAATATCGAAACTTGCAGGGCCCCTTACAACTCCGGGCCCTGTGCAGTTACGCAGTTTGGACGCCCCCAAAACCGACACTGGTCAGTGAATAGGCTCCCCGGGCCCCTAATACTTTAAGAATTGATAATAAGCTAATAATAAACTGGTAAATTTTTGGGTCTGAATAAGTTTGAAGATTGTTTAGGATTAAAACTTTTTCTAAGTTAATTTGTAAAACAACTGTAGAACGGATCTGTTTGAAAATTACTTCACCAACGTAGAATACTTTATCAAATAGCTCACTTAAGTTTGAACAGCAACATATTCTTACAATTTTGTTAAATTTGTAATTAACTAACAAAAATATCGACGCAGGCTATTAATTTACATAGGTAAACAAAGTCTTTTGTCTAAGAACGATCTGTACTACGCTTTCGCTAAATGGTAAAGTTTGCAGCAATTGTTAATTCTCGCTACTGTTCATAGAGTCAGTCTTTGAGTAATGTATTGGGTAACGAATTATTGATGCTTCTTTCAGAAAACAACGGAATAAGCCTACCTGAGTAATTATTTAGAAACAGTGATTGCACGAGCAGTTGATCATGGCAAGGGCCTCGAGGCTTTCTTCCATTGATGGAGACAACATCACGGACATCACAACGTGTGTCATCTGTCTGGAGACGTCGAAGAGACCAAAGGGTCTGCCTTGCTTCCACACGTTCTGCCTCGACTGTCTGAAGAGTTATGGAAAGGATTCAGTTGAAGGAGACCACCTGTCCTGTCCGTTGTGCAGACAAACGTTTCAAGTGCCCCGAGGCGGACTGGACAAGTTACCGAATAATGTCTTCATAGAGGAGCTGCTAACGCGTCCAGGCAAAGTCCGTCAAATTGTGACTGCACAGCAGAAGAAGAATTGTCAACAGTTTCCGTGCAAGATGCTGTGCAAGGATCAAGAGGCCGGAGAGTCTGCTGCCGTGAGGTACTGCGTGGATTGTGGTCAGAACATGTGCGAGCAATGCGAACTAGTTCACTCGAAAATGCGAGCAACGAGACAACACAATGTCGTTTCGACAGAAGAGAAAACCAACAGCGACTTTCTGCTGAAAAATTCTCCGATTTACTGCGCGAATCACGAAGACAGACCGCTGGAGTTCTACTGCAATGATTGTAATGTGTCTCTGTGTATCGTCTGTAAGAAAAAACTTCACAATGAACACTTCGTAACAGACATAAGGCAGGCATCGTCGAACTTCAGTGACAAACTGAAGCACTGCTTTCCGGATCTTGACAAATGTATTGCTAAAATTCAGAGAGAGATTAACCTAACAGATACCTACACAAATGATTTTATGCAGAAAATGACGAAAACACAAGAAGAAATTGGTTTGATATCTGAAATGCTAATTTCTAGTATTATGACTCAGCACGAGAAGCTATTGGAGCAGCTTCAAGCCTTCAAAAACAAACGCCTCAAAGAAATGCAGATAAGAAAAGACGAAGCTCAACGACAGTTGATAACACTGAAAAGTTTCCATCAGTAGCCTACGTTAAGGAACTGATCGAACATGGAACAGCCTCCAGCATCATACAGTCCGCCAAGGATCTCCTGGTCAGGGCTCAGCAGCTGTTCAAGTTCGAGCAAGAGTTTCAAGCGGACAATCTTCTGAAGGATAGACTCGCCTTTATCAAAGCTGACTTTGCGGAGAGTCTTCAGGGAGAGACTCCGTTGATTGGTCGCTTAGTGTTTAGAGGTTAGTCTCTCTCTTCCGTTTTAATTTCGTGAATTTAATTGAACATGAGAGACAGATAACTAAAAGCTTGAGAAAAGTTTGCAGCAAGCAGGTAAATTTCTAACATATCATATTCATTTATATAAAATCAATAAACTCCGGTAGGCTGCTAATGTTGTTTATTTTCATGACTGACAGTAATAAACATAATTGATTACAATTGTAACATCAACACCATTTTACCTGTCCATAATTTATTGTAGAGTAGTATTCTTTCAATAGAACTAAAAATACTAGTCTACTTATGAACATTCTATTTTTAAACCACACTAAACCAATGACACAATTTGTAGAATGGAAATCGCCTTGATATCGTCTCTGTAAAACCTTTAACTTTTTACTTTATCAGTTAATCATCCCCAGTAAGATGAAAAATTGAAGTATTGCAGTACAATCACATCATTCAGTAAACACACGCAATGACTACGGTGTGTTCAATGTATTCAAACAGGTAGTGAATTGACAGCGCTACAAGAGAATCCGTCGGTTGTTCATACGTTACCTAAACAAGACAACGAGATACAAGGCCTGGCAACGCTCGGTTGTCATCTCTTCGTTGTACGCAGTGGATCACAACAAGTGGACATCTACAACACATCCGACTGGACCCAGGCGGGTCACGTGACTGTCAGTGATCTGAGAGACGCACAAGGCTTGGTCGCTAGTTCGCATCACAACTGCCTCTACATAAGCGACTTCATGTCCAGAGTCATCCACAGGATTTGCATGGTCGATAGAGCTGTGACGCAGTGGGAGGTTGGAGACAGGCCGGGCGGATTGTCTCTCACGAGATCCCACAATCTTCTCGTTACTCTGCCGTGGACCAGACGACTACGTGAATACACAACACTGGGAGACGTTGTGAGAAGCATAGACCTGCACGACAGCGTGTTCAATCCAAGGCATGCTGTGGAACTCTCTACGGGTCAGTTTGTGGTCTGTAATGGCTGGGATCAAAATCCCATGCATCGAGTGTTGATTGTTAACACTGGAAAAGACATTTTGAAATCATACGATGACAAGTGGTATCCCGTCTGTCTCTCCGTCGACTCGGATGATCACGTGCTCGTCGTGGACTGCGTGAAGAGCCGGGTCCAGCTGCTGAGTCCATCCTTGGATCACCTTGGTGACGTCACTCTGCCTGGACATCAGCTAATCAGTCCACAGGTTGTGCACTACGATCAGCTCAACAAACGACTGTACGTGAGCGAGGGAGTCAGAGGAGGGCGTCTCTTTGTTGTATCCGTCACCAGCGATAGAAGATGATTCATCAATTCTTCGTTGTTTAAATAATTTTGAACGATGAATAAATATGTTATAAGTAAATGCATGCAGTTTTGTAACGTTGTATTTTGATTGCATGTAGAAAACACTCATTGGTTACGAAATGAATCTAATTTTCTTATCTGAATAAAAGCCTCTATATGCACAATCAATTACAACTAAATTTCAGTTGGTGATTAATATTCTTTAACGAAAGTTGCAAAACTTAATGTCTAAAAAATCAACATTAAATGCTGTATAAGCTTTTGAAACCCTACGGTGATTTCGATAAAAGTAAAAGTAGCTCAATTACTTTTTAAATATATGCTTATATGCGTTATTGTATTTTTTGCTTTTAATCTGGGCATCAAGCAGAGTATAAAATTATTTAATGTCGGAACTTTACATTACAAAGTGTTGTGGTTTGCATAAATTAAAATGTATGCTATTGGATGCTCGTTGACATCTATATTACAACCCTGTCATAACTTCGATTTATGTGCGATTGACTTCTGAACTCTGTTATTGATTCATTAGTGATTAACTGAAGTGTGCTTGAGCTTCGTAATGGCTCAATGACTGAAAAATTACAAGTCACAATTGACCATCATTGCAGATCCTATAGAATATCTTTTAGATAGTCATAAAATGTATTATCATTATAGTTAGCAGTCATTTAACAGTAAGCATCGTAATGCAACACTTGAGCTAAGCAAGCACTCAAGTAAAATAAATTTTAAGCAAGCTAACAAATAATTATATATTCAAGAGAATAAGTTTGCAAACAGAAACAGAAGAAACAGTTAGCGAGTGTCACAAGACTCGCAAGTGCAACTTTATGTTATGGCGCGCAATAGCAGAAATAAATCTTATTGTTTTCGTTAGCTCAGTGCAGACACGTATACTGTACATGACCCCTTTGACGCATACACGAGTGCATGTGCAGAATACACACATTCTATCCATACATATATACATACATACATTCAAAAGCATATCTATATACATAAATATCTTTATACACATACACATACATATACACATACACACATATTATACATATATATGTATACATACAGTATATAATGTAAGCAAACTCAAAATACGGTACACATTCACATACATACGTACATGTATTAAATTATATCACTATATGTATAGTTATAGATAACTAATAACATTACAACACCAGATTTTATAATATGCAGCGCTAAGTATAGTATAGTTAGGCATTAACCTAATCACACTCTACCCAGTAATGCAGAGTATTTGGATATCTATTCAAACAGCATCGATATGAATTAAGGTTTGAACGGGCACACTATAGTTGTCATTAATTTGAGACCTTACACATTTATTTTCACACACATATATGTGTGATATATTTCTATAAATATACATACATATATATACATACAGGAAAAGAGAATAGACTACAATAAAAAAAAACTTAGGCAAATCATATAGTGGACAGAGTCATCAATAAACTCAAATATCTATCCAGTTCTATTAAAATAATACAAAACAAAGAAAATTGACGGAGCTGACAACATTATTACAGAGGCACAATAGGCAACGGAAAAGGAAAAGGATAAATTATTACACTAATACTACTTCCAATCTTTCTAAAAGTGCACCAGAACTAGCACACTAGCAAAAATTGTAAATAAAAAGCAAGAAAGTACGCAGAACACTTACTGTCTTTCCTGATCCAGTTCCTGACAAAAAAACAAACAAGAAATAAATACTTTAAAATCCTTAATGCAAAAGGACTAAATAATACAAAATAAAACAAATAAAAAAATTACATGTAAAAGTATATTGCATGCAATTTGATTTAAATAAAAAACATGCTTGTGTATCAAGCATGCATTCGTTTTTCATGTATGAAAATCAAAAACATAAACATACAAATAATTTCATTCAAAACAAGTGCTACTGCATCAGTCTAATGTTAGTCTGTCCATCTGTCTGTGTCTGTCTGTCTGTGTCTGTCTGTCCATCTGTCTGTGTCTGTCTGTCTGTCTGTGTCTGTCTGTCTGCCGTGTGAGACTGACTAATCTAAACTACTAGTAACATACCTGCATTGAAAAATTCCATCACACTTTGAATTGAAATGTTTACATCCAATAATAATATTATTATTACATTACAAAAATATCTAGTTTATAAATATCTATAGATTAGTATAATTTATTATATTAGTATTTTAGTACTGCCGTACAACATATATGTTACGTAGTATTTTTGTACTGTGATACAATGTGTACATTGTAATATTTTTGTACTGCAGTATAACATGTATGTTATGTAGCATTTTTGTACTGTAATAAAATGTGTGCATTGTGTAAAATCAGATTACCCTTATTATTAAATATATCACTACATCATACATTTACAGTTTTATCTATAGCCTGTAAAATATTAGATATGCTATACTGACAACAGTAACTGAATTGCCAGTGACTTGAATACAGCCCCATTATTGAGCATATATCCTATCATAATCTTGTAAAGGAGATATTACTCCGTGGCAATTAAGTAAATATCAAATTGAACATTGATTTATAATTGTACGTATGGACAGACAAAATTTACTTGATAACAAACAAATTGCTGGACAAGAAACGATAGTACAAATGTAGTGTAATTTGAATGTAAACAAGTGAAAAGTACTAACTTGCTTGAACAATAACATCTTCTCCACTAAAGACAGGATTATATGTGCTCATCTGAACTGGGAATAGGTACGGAATGCCATTGGCTGAAAGTACAACATACGATACATGGAATACCATTTGCTGAAAATACGACAAACGATACACACACACACACATACCGTACATATGCCATACGGTCACATGCACCCTGTCATTTTATGCATATTTTTATTTTTATTAATGTTCTGATTTATATTTATTTTATTTCCATTATAAGTGTATTTAACGCTTGTAACAAAACATACTGGATAAAAAATATCAAGAAAGTTATTAAATGTTATGGTTAAATTACATATGAACATATATGACACAATTAAAACATCTGCACATACTCGCATAATGCATCGTGTTGAAGCTAGCTGCTGTAAAGAACATCCGTTTGACAGATGGTATACAAACATAAAGTTTAAAGGTAAAGTGGCATCTCAGTTGGTTCAACACAAGCGTTGCAAGAAAAATATCACAAGTACAATTCCCCACGTCAACAAATAACTTATGTAACATGCTTCAGAATATTCATTTGTCCAGTTTGCCTCTCAGTTGTTGTTGTTGGTCACACGTTCAAAGGTTCGTCCACAACCTGGCACCCCGCATCACCCCGGCTTGCCCCCAGGAACTCCTCCCATAGCTTTAGCAGATCAGCAACTGCCGCGGGGTCATTCCAGAGATCCAGTGGTTTGAGGTGACTCTCTTCTCCAAAGCAGTGAATTGATAACAGCAAAAGAGATACGAAAGTGAATTGAAATGTCTTCAAGAGACAATGTTAATCGCTGAACTGCAAAGTGAAACTAGAATCAGACTGCAGACTGCTAGGAGCTAAATATTTCCATCACTACAAACCACGAAGCCAAATGTATAAAAAGCTGAAAAAAATCTATCTAACAATAGCCCAAAAAAAATTAAACTATAATTTCTACATTACTAAAAATGTAGAAAATATCATCAAAATATTCTACTACACTAAGTAAACTGTAACGATTAAAACGAAATATATTCATACAGCATAGAAACAATTCACTCACCCTTCAGCTTTGAAGACAGAGATTCAGATATTCCAAATTTACTAAAGTCTCCGGCAGATTCATCCGGTACATCTGAGGTTTGAATCCAGGCCACACGATCCACAACCCTGTCTTCACCCGACGAAGACAAAGATGGATTCCTTCTTCTAGCAGACGAGGGATACTGTTGTCTGTCAGAAAGGTTTGCAGTTTTGTGATCAATATTTACGTATTCGTCTTCCACCTACACAGTTTTTATACAAACACAAAGAAATTTATTTTATACCGTATAGCGTACATAACGTTTAAATAAATTCAATTAGCAAAATAAAAGTTGACAAATACATGCACACATAGATAAAAATACAAACTTGCGACACAAAAGAAGAATCCTAACTGAACTATGTTACAGTGTAAAATAAAGACCTTACAACAAAAACTGTACATTTTCATTTTCAATTGTTGTTACACATATTTAAATGTGATAAACTACGACAGTATCGTGACACTTCAAATGTGTGTTAAATTCTAGTAATTTAGCTAGACTATTTAATTTATAACTTTTATTTTTAAAAAGGTTCCTATATGCTATTGTTAATGCAATAAATGTGTGCTTATTAAAACTACCTGATACAATATGTTAATTTAAATCATTGTTTGCAAAGTAGTTTTATTTGTATTACATTGTACAGTCTTGCATCATATTGCATCATGTTTGGTTTACAATATGTGTGTATATTATCTGCTTGTTTACTGTGAAACAACCCATAATGCAGCGATACAGTTAATACTAATTTGTGATTACAATTTAAATATAATTTTATAAAATAGCGTATTACAGATTTCAGTTCCAGTTGAATGCAAAACCAAAGCTATATTGTACTTCGTCAGCTCAACACATATCAACGATCTCTTAAATCGAGTTAAACAGCGCTCACTTCGTTTGAGCAACCTCAATAGAATGTGTATCACAAATGTTAAACAATCTTTAGCTATCATCAAAATCCTATGGCAATCAGAAGATTTTCTATAAAATAGTCCATTTCACCTAGATTACTGTAATCAAGTATGGAGACCATTTTTGAGAAAAGATATTAATAGTCTGGAAAAAATACAAAAACGCTTCACAAAATG
>JAQFZK010000224.1:0-12089 GCA_034695905.1 Fridericia nemoralis | reverse complement strand
TATAGTGCTTCCAGGCATGAAAAATAACTCCAGGCATCTGCAATTATAAATGATCTATACATAGAGTACACCTGTAATTTTCAAGATATTATAGGCTATTTATAGCTATATTCTACTCGTACACACGCCAATAGCCAATACACTCAGGCACACACACACACACACAAACACATACACACATTCAGATATAACTATAATTATAAAGAATCTCAAAATAATATACAATATTATACGTGTGTACACTGTACTGTATATAAAATAGTTGCATAATGAATACTTCCGTTGAGCAGTCAATATTTCATAAGACGCTACAAGAAGATTTATATAAAAATGTAAAACCGTATGCCGACATATCAAAAATTTATGTGCATCAGCTAAATATTTTTATCACAAAAATTACTATCCATCAGTATGTCGCAACTTAAACAGCTCTTGCAATTTTATCTAAAATCTCACAATAACTTCTCAAATCCTTCAAAAAACATATACCAGCTAATCACCACATAAAATCAATAATAAAGAAATAAATACAAATTGAAGGTGAAGAGGAAGGACAGGGGGAGATAAGTTTAACTGACTGTAGAATTACCAGGAAGAGGTTTCTCATTTTACTGAAGAGAGTCAGAGCGACGGCGGGGGGCGAAGGACGTCGTTTGGTGTCCGTGGAGGAGGAGGATCGTCTCGTCTCTCCTCCGCGCAGACTGAACCAGGCGTGGCGTCGCAGTCGAGACGACGGCATGGCCCCCCCTGGGACGACGACGGAAGAATTACATAACTATATCCTTCAACTATAAGAGCTCTAGCAGTTCACTTCATCGCCAAGTTCCCAAGTTATCGACTTCATCGCAAGTTATCTTCTTGTCCTTAGTAATTCACAGTAATTAATACAATTCAATTTAATTGAATTTATTTCAATCATCACAAGTTTCCCGACTTCATCGCAAGTAATTATCGTTAGCAAATCACAACATCACTTGTAAGTTATCGTTAGTAATTCACATCACAGCAAAGCAGCATTACTAGATCACGTCATCGGAACGCACTGTCACTAGATCACATCATCACAACTAATAGTCATTAGATCACATCATCATAACTCATAGCCATTACGTCACACTTCATCACATATCGCCGACCCCCCCGTGACTTTAAACTTCAGTCGACCCCACCCTGTATGAATTTGTCCTGGAACAGCGACTTAAGACAATTTTAAATCTTGATTGTATTTGTCTTTTCAAAAAGTTATGTTATTTCGTTAAGTTAATTATTTGGTTAAATTTCGATCACATTCTAGTTAAATTTTCTATTCGGTTAGGCCTATATGTACAAAGCATGACGTCACACTGCCCCGATGTCCCGATCCCCCCCCCCCTCCACGGGCGTGATATCATATATTTACAGTCTCTTACTAATCGGAAATTCTTAAATAAAAATGACTAGGCTATTACTAATTACTATATGCAAAGTAAGCAAAGTTGCTAACAAACTAGATCAAGAATTATATAATTAATTCTGTGAAAAGGAAGTCCTATAATCCAGTGATCAGCAGCCTTGTATTAATTCCATTTATAGGACAATCGTTATGCCAACAACGTCGTTGCAAACCAACTTTGCAACATTTAATTAATTCCAAACTAAATACCATATACAACGCCTTGGTCGGCAACACATCTTCAACAGAACTATCCAACAACAAAAACTATCTGAATATAGTAGACACAGCTATACTATACTATAAACAAAACTTATCGTTCTACAGGACTATCCTATAAGCAAAACTTATCATGCCACACAACTATTCTATAAGAGAAAAATATCTGAATAATCCAAATTGTAAAGCACTCTAGAATACAATCCACAGTTCACTTTCACTGGTCGTGTACACAGCGCAGTTCTCAATGAGAGCTCATCAGAAATGAGTCGACTAGGACGTTCAATAACATCAACAAAGAGAGTCAGTTCAACAATCGTTCAACAAAGACTCTCGTCGGGCCGGGCCGCCCAGCTTGCTTGAGACGACAACGAGGCCTCAGTCACGTGATCGACCGTCTACAGAATTGTTCAGTGGAAGAAGAAAGTCAGTCAGTCAGCCTGACAGACACTTGGGCGCTTTCTAGACGAGAAACTCATTCTCTCATTCTTCCACCCACCCGTCCCCTTCTCCCATTCTAACTTGGTTTAGACCTCATCCACCCACTGTGGGGGGTTGACAGTGACAGCAGAGCAGATACTGCAGAAGAGAGGCGGAGCGCAGTCAATGTACCGGAAGTTCAGTCGGGACATTTCCACCCTACCTCATTCCCACTCCTCCTTCCAGCGTGGAGATAATACATTCAACTCCTTCCCATTCCCACCACCCCACTGCATCTTCCCCTCATTGGTGACCGACTCTATAGAAGAATGCAGCAGCTGTAAAAGAAATCTGACATAACGAAAGAGCAATAGAGCAACAGCAGTGAGAAAGGACAATGGAAGATCGCTATCTGAGTTACAGCTGATGAAGCTGCAGTCAATAGAAGCTGCTGTTTCCTAGATCTGCTATCACTGTAGCTCCAGTCACAAACAGCTTCATTCACAACTACTTCAGTTGCTATCATTGCAGCTCCCTCACATATCACTGAAGCTGCAAACAGCTACCATTGCAGCTACCAGCAGCTATCGCTTCAACTGTTGTAGCTATCACTGTAATCGCCGCAGCTGTCATTTACTCAGCTGCAGCAAACTCGCTAAAGCAGCAAAGCTAATGTTCCTCCGGTATCAGCTAGAGAAGACCGGAGTCAATCTGCACTAGGAACACAATTAACCGAATCAACAAAGCAGCGAGCAAACTGGAATCTTATTAAATAAACTCTACACCGCTAGCACCCTCAGCGTCACTCCGCACACTGTAATCGAACCTAATTACAGCCAACTAATAGCATCGACGACCACCCCATGGCGAGTCACTGGAGAAACGAGCCAGTACTGTTGTCAAACAATAACAACAGGAGATCTATTACACAGCGAAGCTTTTTCACTTATTAAGTTACTTGACAGTGGCTCAACCTCATACTACTAACTCTGGCCACACAGTTGTTATATACCGTAACCTATAAACATGTACTTAAGACAAACTGTCAAAGCATGAAAATAGCACAACATAATTTAACAAACCAATCTGAAATAGAATAAATAAATTATGCAACATTGTATATTGTACACAATATACAGTGAATATACAAAAGTCCAGCTTGTGTATTTACAAAGTGACATTAAACTAATCAACAAATTACTTTGTAACTTGGTTTCTACAAGACCAGTCATCAGTTCCTGCCGTGATAATAAAGCAATCGATGGATGACAAAAGCGAATACTAGTTGCAGCAAATACTGCCAACTGAACAGTAACAACAGCCGCAACAGCTGCAACAGACACATCAGCATGCTGATTAGCTATTCTTCCAGACAAGCATGCTCACGATCGCATGACACCACGCCGAGCACAGTGACAAGCCGCCGCGAGTCTAGGCTGTCAACTACACTGACTGGTCTTTGCTCACAACAACATTCACTGCGCTGATACTGCTGTAAAGTCCTCAGCTTATTCAAGACGGCATCCCTTACAGTTCTGACTCATCAAAACCTTTCTTTATATCTCGGTCTGTCTGTTGGTGTCTCTCTTTATCACTCTACAGTCTCTCTCTCTGTTAGTGTGTGTATATATGTCTGAGCCTGTGTATGTGTATGCGTGTGTGTGTATGTATGTGTGTGTCCTGTAGTAAGACTATTCAAACGGACAACAGTAGACTCTCATCTCATCAACATCGGACCATCAAGATTGTCCTGTAGTAAGACTATTCAAACGGACAACAGTAGACTCTCATCTCATCAACATCAGACCATCAAGATCCAATAAGACTACACAAACTCTACTAGGGGTCGGTTCCCATTTCACAGGCAAATTTATTTGACAAACAAAAAACAGATTGATTTTCAACACTACATCTTCCTCAGATTTCTCACCGACTGAAACGAATTGATAAAAGAAATAAAAATAACAAAGCAATGAATAAATATGAAATAAGAAGTAAGAAATAAGAAAAATGAACATTTCGTTTCTTATCATATATGGTAATACTCATTACAAATTGTCTAGTACCTTCTCAGTTAGACAAATATGTATCAAAATTGTTGTGGATGTAATGTTTCTTTATAAAGAAACCATACATACATTGCACTGCTTCTTATTCATTCAGTAATACAACAACGCTAGGTATAGAACTTCACCCTGAGCTCACTCAAGAGGCATATAATATATCCATTGATATTTAACATCGTTTGCACTTCATTTACAAAATTATGTCGAAATCTATAATTAAATAACCCAAGATAACAATAAAAGTATGACTGAGAGTCTATTAATAGTAACCAGCTAGTTTGTTAAGACGCACAATAAAAATACAGTGTATTTATTAAATGAAAACTAGGGAATACATATATCTTAATCATATTTTAATCATGTGCTGTAATGTGTAACCAATCACATGTTATGTTAAGGTAAACCAATAAATAATATTCTTCTTTAATTTCACAACACAACAGAACCCAATTGTTGACAATAAGCACTAGTGTAAATACAGCACACACATACAGTTTTGCTCTTCCCCTGCGCCTACGATTGTCAGGGGAAGACACATAAGGCGCAGTAAAGAAATGCTACATACATACATACATACATACAGTTTGTGACTTTACATTAATCACCTTCACATTTTTAGGTTGGTCCCCTCAACGTTTTGTCCGTGGTTGCGCATATGGGCGTAACCACTGTAGGCAGTATAATGACGCTAGCGTGTTATTTACTAAATAAAAGGCTAACTCAGTTAACGAATTAAGCGTAGCAAATTCACGAAGAACAGCTGTTGACTTAACTTAAAAGCCCTATAGTTTGATTCTTTGCAATCTAATTACTTTGCTTCAAATATTTCTTTTCAAATATTTATTTTCACGTGCATCGGCCGTGTCCGCGCTTATTTGTGTTTAGGAATTTGGCGGCGACGTGGCCAGATGTCAAGTTTGAATCTTCGTCAACAGATCGATACAAAATCAAAATACCAACAAAAAATAGGAGCTGGATCTGAGGTATGAGTGTGCTGGATGAAGTCGTTTTAATGATGCAGGGGTCTCCTCCTCCTCCTCTTCGATAACGATTAGCGTATAGAATCAGTCGATTTTGTTTGATATTCCACGTGTCATTAATTATTTACTCAACATTAAGTCTTCTTTTCTGCACATCTACTTGGCTTGCGAGCCGTTAAAATTTATTCTAAAACTATTGACGTATTTCGAGTAACGAGGTGCAACTTGACCTGAGAGAGATGATTTATATAAAAGGTATGATCGCTGCCGCCAAAACGCAGTTGTTGGTTAGACAGTCAATTCGACAGTCAAACCTGCAGTCAATAAGACGGTAAGAAAGTAAAGTAGTGTTGTAAAGGAGCGCAACCCGGTCTACTTTCCGAACAACAGTCGACGTACACGAGTCTCTTCGAGTGAGAAGGATGGAGACCAAGACAGCGATCTTGTTCTTGGTTCTCGTCGTGGCCGTTGCACACAGCCACTTCGTTCCAGACGCTAAGCATCATGAAGTTAAACATCAAGACGCTAAACATCATGAAGTTAAACATCAAGAAGTCAAACATCACGACTTAAAATCGCATGAGACCAATCATCACGATGCGAAGAAGCACGATGTAGCTCATGTCAGGTATGAATTTAATAGTTCTTACCTTCAACTATTCATTAGGTACTTAATGAATCGTAAGTGTTGTTATATTATTTTACAATGTGCATTCTAGATGCTGAATTCGTTCTACTTTAACAGAGCGAGATGAACAGAGTTATGCTATGTGTGCCGATCGAAAGGATTCAAAAACTGTCCGTAGTAGACCTATATAGAAGGCTCGAAAGAGAGATACATGATTGACATCTAAATAGTCAGAAGAAAGGACAGCCTATTCTAAGAAAAACTTAATAATAGGGCCTACACACATACCGCCGTAATGTTGCACACTGTACATTTGTGTAAATTTCAACGTGCCCTTATATTGCAATTGGAGCGTTTAATAATACACACTTTTCTTAATAACAATACAAATTGTGCATTAACTGCATTTTTAATGTTACACATTTCACTTTTAATAATACACACTTTGCTTAATAATAGGCTACACGCTAAAATTGGCCATGGAAGAAAGAAAATATAAATGTTAGGCTAACGTGGCGTACTTGTTAGGATATTAGAGTATTTTTTATTTTCCGGAACGAACCTAATCGGGTAAAAAATCGGGTACTTTGCACCACAACGGAAGTACGTGAGAACCCTTAGAAACCGCCCCTCTTACGGACATGACTAATCTAAAGATACTCATTTTCGGATCATATAACTATATTCTTCAATAAAATGTAGCGAATTTGCTAGGCCTACGTTAAATTACGCAAGATAACTTCACGACGCATAATGATTGCATACAGTCATAAATTGAAATAGAGTTTTACGATCATTTAAATCTCCTTTTTCTAGAATGAGGGCCGGACTTACCTGGTGGGAAGCCTTGGGGCCCAGAACGCGCGGATTGAAATGCCTAAATGCCTGATGATCGGGGAGGGGGGGGGATGGTTGCGTCGGACAAAAATATGTGACGATCGGGGGGGGGGGGGGTTAACAGCGGACGGAAATAACTGGCTAGCGGGGGGAGGTGGTGACGGCGGGCAAAATAACTAATAATGTTTTGGATAATTACTCATTTTGCGGAGTGCCGCAGCCCTCACCCCTCCCCCCCCCCCCGTCCCACCGTACTCGGCACCCATGATGGTATTTACCCCGTTTTGTCTCAAGTAAACACGTTTTGTGTCAAGCTTCGCGTATTTTTCTATTTAAGTAGGCTTATAATGCATCGCTTAGCTTTAGTTTATTTTTTTGAAGTAATTAACAGATTGTTAGTAATGCCTGAAAGTTGCTATATCAGGATTAAATTCCAGTCAGTGCCTAATTTGCATATTTGAAATTCTGCTTATGAAATATTGTTAAATTTCTGCCATATTTCTTAAGCTGTTTCCAATCGAGTAGCACCAGTTCTCTGGGTAGCACGTCAATTAAACGAGACTCAATTGATTACGGGCGGCACTTGACCTGGCTGAATTAAACGGGCCGTCAATAAGTTTATTCGTATTACAATAAATAGAACTCACCAAATGTAAACAAACATTAAAAGTAAACATTAAGACAACTTTGAATGTTTTCTATTATATTCAGTAGCAAGATGAGATGATATCGGGATATAGACCTGAGGCGGATCGGCCCATGTAGATGGTAGAGTAGGCCTTGCCCCAATATATCACCTGATACCTTTCTTTTCCGTGAGTCACTTCCAGTTGCGAAGAAATGATCGTTTAAAGTAACTCTTGTTACTAAAGGCCTAAAAACATAGGCCTAAGGCTAAATCTAGGGTTAATGTGAGTTAGGGTTAGGGCATGGGTTAGGTCCTAGCCTTAACTTATGGTTAACCCTAATCCAAACCATAACTCATTAAAAACCTTATCCTTAAGTCTAACCCAGTGGCGGAATTAGAGAGAAGGAACTGGCCCTCTGTAGGCCGACTCTTTTTATTTTTCCCATACAAATGTTGCATGTTTAGGGTTCGGGCCCCCCCTAAGGCCGATAGTGGTTGATTTCGCAGGACGCCCCCCAACCCCTTACAAAATTCCTAGATCCTCCCCTGGTCTAACCCTAATCCTATAGGTCAAACTCTAGTCCTATGTTTTTTATATGTAGTAACTAGCGTAACTTTACGCATTCATATATCCGCAAGCGGAAGTAACCACCAAAAAGATATATACCTGGTCAATCCTTGGGGCCTGGCTTACACTGTAATCTTCCAATTGGGCCGAGAGCCACCCACTATTTGGACCCACGCTACTTAGGTATTCTAATGAAATACATAGGCCTATGGTAAGATCTATGGTTATGGTTAGGCCTAGGATTAGCATTGGCGTTTGGGAAAAAGTTCGACCCTAACACTAACTTAACTTCAATCCTTTCCAAAACCCTAACTCATCCTAACTCTAACCCTAGATCAAACCATAATCATAAATCTCGTCTAGGCCTATATTTTCCATGATAATTTACGTAAATTTAAACGATCATATCTCCGCAACCGGAAGTGACCCATGAAAAAGAAAAGTGCCTAGCGATTCCTTGGGGTAAGGCCTACAGTATACCATCTATTGTTTGGAACCATCCAACGGAGGTGGTATAAACCGGCATCAGCCGAAAAGCGTGATTCTGCCATTGACTTCAATGATAAACATAAAAAGTTTGCCTTAATGTTATTTGTAAACAAACGAATAAAGAACAGGAAATTGTAACAGCGAATAGTTCTATTGAACGAGCTGTCAATTGAACGAGCGTCATTTAAACTAGATGGGATTATAAGCACATTTTTGTTTATTTATTTGAGAGAGACAGAGAGTGGGATAGAGAGAGAGGGAGAGAGAGAGAGAGAGAGAGAGAGAGAGAGAGAGAGAGAGAGAGAGAAAGAGAGAAAGAAACAAGCAAATAAGTGAAAATAACCCCTGAGAGCCACTTGAACTGAAAACCCATTCAAATCATGCCGTTCAAGTAACTGAACGTTTAAATGACGGGCCGTTCAATTGATACCAACCCGTTCAATCGTTGCTCTGGAAGACCGGTTGGTTTCCCGAGAGTTTTATAACAAATTGACGAGGGAAGAGTGAGCCATATTGTTGATATTATTACTTGCAAGCCTAATAATTAAACAGAATTTCATATACGCACTTAAATTCATGTTTATTTTAGAATGTGATCAATTAATATTTAAATTTAATCCATATTTAGCAGCTTTCAGGCATTACTAACAATCTGTTAATTTCTTCTAAAACCAAACTATTAAAATCAGATTGTGAACATCAGATTTTCAAACAATTTCTGAAGTAATAAATAGGCTAATCGGCTAGCTTCTGTATCAACTGAACGAGCGTCATTTGAACGGGTTGGGATTCTGTAGTCAACATTTTCTATTTGAAGAAATCATTTATATAGGCAGATCCAAACGCCACATACCCTACAACAGCGGTTCTCAACTTGTAGTCCGCGAGCAATGCCTGAAACTATAAAAATATGTCTTTTGCTATAAATTAACTACATTATATGCTAAAACGGCATTTTGGCTTGATAAAAAAACAAAATCGCCACCATAGAGCCGTTTCAAAAGGAAACTAAAAATTTCAATCCTATTTGCGTCTGTGCTTTTCTTCTCTCCCTCCTCGTTTTTCGCCGCTACCTCCCCCCTCCCACCGCTCGTCAGTATTTTAGTCCGCCGTTAGCCTACTTACCCTTCTCCCGTTAGTTAAGTATTTTCGCCCGCCGCTACCCCCCCCCCCCGCTCCCGGTAAATAATTTAGTTATTTGAAAACGTTTAGAAAATGTCAGTAGTGGTCCGCGGTTGAGGACAAATTTATCAAGTATTAAGTGGTCCTTGAATCACAAAAGGTTGAGAACCGGTGCCTTAGAAGGGCTCAAAAAGAGTAAGTGAAAGCGTTAAAGGTCGCACCGGAGCTATGTGTGAAACCTTCGAGAACAGGACGCCCACATTGTACTTTAAACGTTTTTCTAATATAATTCATCATTCTCAGAATTTTTTGTGAACTACTCCGAATGTATGTTCTTGACAGGCCTTTGCCGAAAAACCAATTTATTTCAAAGTTGGCTGCTCCCTAGTGGTGAGGTACCATATGAACGTGCACAAGTTGCACTTGCATAAATGAGGCTCTAGGGATGGCAGTGTACACAACAATCGATTATTGAAATAAGAAAGATACATACTTGATTCTAGATTAAACAATTGAAACGTTGCAAGACAAATAGCAATAAACGAAAACGGTAAAGTCATGTAGGTTTGTACAGAATAGCACTATCATTTATGATATTTAAAGAAATATTTTCTAAATAATAAAATATTTTTATTTCTTTTGAATTAATACCATAACGATAAAAGAATTTTTGTTGATTTATTACAGTAAAAAGGTTGAAAAGGCAGTGCACGCAGAAGTGAAGGAAAACTCAGCGTGCACAATGTGCAGACCCTTCTATGGAGGATGCAGTTGTGAAGATGTTAAGAAGGCGAAACATGATCTTAACAGGCTTCAACATGAATTGAAGGAGTTAGAAAAAGCTCTGCATCACAAACATAAAAAACCATCGCATCCTGATCACCCCAATAGTCATGATCCGGTAACACATCCGATCAAATCACGACCACATCCGGATCGTGCTGCACCAAAGGATCCAAAACATACAGATCCTAAAGCACCATCTCAGCCAACCCAACCGCAGACAACACCAGTAGCTCAACCAGCACCAGTAGCTCAACCAACACCAGTGGCTCAACCAACACCAGTAGCACAGCCAACACCAGTAGCACAACCTACACCAGCTGAACAACCAGCCCCAGTTAGCCAACCAGCACCAGTAGCTCAACCAGCACCAGCTGAACAACCAGCCCCAGTTAACCAACCAGCACCAGTAGCTCAACCAACACCAGCAGCACAACCAGCACCAGTAGCTCAACCAACACCAGTAGCACAACCAACACCAGTTGCACAACCAGCACCAGCAGCACAACCAGCACCAGTAGCTCAACCAACACCAGCTGACCAAACAGCACCAGTAGCTCAACCAGCACCAGTAGCTCAACCAACACCAGTTGCACAACCAGCACCAGTAGCTCAACCAGCACCAGTAGCTCAACCAGCACCAGCTGAACAAACAGCACCAGTAGCTCAACCAGCACCAGTAGCTCAACCAACACCAGTTGACCAAACAGCACCAGTAGCTCAACCAGCACCAGTAGCTCAACCAACACCAGTTGCACAACCAGCACCAGTGGCTCAACCAGCACCAGTAGCTCAACCAACACCAGTTGACCAAACAGCACCAGTAGCTCAACCAACACCAGTTGCTCAACCAACACCAGTAGCTCAACCAACACAAGTTGCACAACCAGCACCAGAACACAACGGACCACATCCAATCGGTCACAAGGGACCACACACTACTCCAGAACATCCAACCGGCCACAAGGGACCACACACTACTCCAGAGCATCCAACCGGCCACAAGGGACCACATATTACTCCAGAACATCCAACCGGCCACAAAGAGCCACATGCAACTCCAGATCATCCAGCCGGCCACAAAGAGCCACATGCAACTCCTGAACATCCAGCTGGCCACAAGGGGCCACATGCAACTCCAGAACACCCAGCCGGCCACAAAGAGCCACATGCAACTCCAGAACATCCAGCCGGCCATAAAGCACCACACGGCAGTAAAGAACAACCAGCCGGCCACAAAGCGCCACATGCAACTCCAGAACATCCAGCTGGCCACAAGGAGCCACATGCAACTCCAGAACATCCAGCTGGCCACAAGGAACCACACGCTACACCCGAACATCCAGCCGGCCACAAAGAGCCACATGCAACACCAGTACATCCAGCCGGTCATAAAGCACCACACGGCAGTAAAGAACAACCAGCTGGACACAAAGAGCCACACGCTACACCAGAACATCCAACCGGCCACAAGGATCCACATGTAACTCCAGAACATCCAGCCGGCCATAAAGCACCACACGGCAGTAAAGAGCAACCAGCCGGCCACAAAGCGCCACAAGCAACTCCAGAACATCCAGCTGGACACAAAGGACCACACGCTACTCCAGAACATCCAGCTGGCCACAAGGAGCCACATGCAACTCCAGACCATCCAGCCGGACACAAAGAGCCACACGCTACTCCTGAACATCCAGCCGGCCACAAAGCACCACACGGCAGTAAAGAACAACCAGCCGGCCACAAGGAGCCACAGGCAACTCCAGAACATCCAGCCGGCCATAAAGCACCACACGGCAGCAAAGAACAACCAACCGGACACAAAGAGCCACACGCTACACCAGAACATCCAGCTGGCCACAAGGAGCCACATGCAACTCCAGACCATCCAGCCGGACACAAAGAGCCACACGCTAC
>JAQFZK010000223.1:0-12092 GCA_034695905.1 Fridericia nemoralis | reverse complement strand
ATTGTTTGTGTGTGTTATCGTTTGTGTGTTATTGTTTATGTCTTATTGTTTGTGTGTGTTATCGTTTGTGTGTTATTGTTTATGTCTTATTGTTTGTGTGTGTTATCGTTTGTGTGTTATTGTTTATGTCTTATTGTTTGTGTGTGTTATCGTTTGTGTGTTATTTTGTTTGTGTATTATTGTCATTAGCAAGAGTTTAGCGTCACTTTTTCTGCGCAAGCACAGCTTGGACGTTTTCCCTAATAAATTCTCCTATGCCATTCATCTCTGTCTAAGGCCTCTTTAATTTCGTGCCTTTCATGTCATTTTTTACACACTGTTCCCATGTCTTTCGTCCTCTTTCACGTCCTGTATAAGAGACCGAAAGACATGGGTTCAGACACAATATTGTATTTGTGTGTATTGCTTGTGTGTTATTATGTTTGTGTGTTATTGTTTGTGTGTTATTATTTGTGTTATTTGTTACAGGTTTTCAGCACATTGTTGTTGAATCTGATACCTGTAGATAAGAAAGCTTTGTCTCTTACAGGAGAGGCGAAGATCAAAGAAAAGGTTTGCTTCAGTCGGTTTCATTTATTACGTGTAATGCTGTTTCAGAAATCCAGTATTGTTCAAGGCGTGAATTCTGATATGATACCAGAAATAATGTGCTTCTAATCCGAAATTTCTAACATCATCGACTACTAGTCCATCAAATATTATGATAATTTTTGTTTTTTTGTGTTTTCTTGCTTAACTGTGAGCATTTTTTGAAATGTAAGCTACTTATTCGTATGTGCTGATTTTAAGTAACAATTCTTATTCAGTGTGTTGTACATATAATTCTTTAAATCTTAAAGTGCCAGCTATATCTAAAGTCAGTATATCTTATAATTCTTATAAATTATATATATTAGCAATTCTGTGAATTAATTTTTGTTAAATATTAATTTGTATTTGAAAATCATTCACAAATGTTATTGTATTTTTGAAGTACTTATGACAAATACTTCTGTCTTACTCATGAATATCATTACTTTTAATTTTATCTTAAAATGTGTACTTAGTATTTGTCTATAGCTTATGGTAACAAATAGAATTTAACTTCTTTGTACACAGACAAAGCTAAAGGTAAAGCTGTGTAATTGAATGTATTTTATTCAACATATTTAACATACTTTTTAATATCAATGTATTTGCCCATCAACAGACGTGGGTCAATATGCCGCTAGCCGGTTGGCTGTCCAAGAAATACCGCGACGGCATCGAAAACATTGACAAATCCCAACAGGATCCCCATCAAGGAGCAGGCCGGAGATTGAAGAAGGAAAACCTGAATGCTTTGGAGTCAAAGGACGCGAAGCAGCTGAAGACCATCTTTGAGAGACTGAGTGAGAGTCATGTTGTCATTCAGGATGGGGAGCTGTTGGTCGGGGTACTGGACAAGGGACACTATGGTCCCACTTCCTACGGTCTTGTCCACTGCTGTTATGAGGTAAGTGTGGTTGTGATAGAGAATTCGTTCAGTTAGTTATTTTATTAGTTAGTTTTTTTGTGGTGTTATTTATGAGATAGTTTTGAATCGTTTTGAAGGTGTGCTGATATTTCGTCATTATTGAATAACTTTGAGTATACAGTTTTTACTGTAAGTCAAGATAATTGAGTGTAAATAATTACTTCTGAATAATTAATTGTTTAGTTATAAAAATTAATGTAAACATAATTTCATTGGCTGTCTTTGATTGTGTGTCTGCCTATCTCTCCCTCTCTCTCTCTATCTTCTCTGCCTAGCTGCTGATTTTTCTCTCTTCTCTCTTTGTCTCCTCTCTTCCTTTGTATATTATTTTTGTTTAATACAATTTTAGTTATTATTGTAACTTTTGTCACTCTGTGGCTTGATTTGTTTTGCAATATGTAAAGTACTGAGTGTGAGTTGTTAATTGTAGTTGTACGGAGGTCCGATGGCTGGAAGGTTGCTGTCTTGTCTGGAGCGACTCTTCACCAGTTTTCTGCAGTTCCATGGCTTCACACTCGGTGTCATGGATATTCTTGTCAATGAAAAGGTATCATGTCTTGGATAATTAATCAAATGTTCCATTCATTTAAACTGCCTCTGTTTTTGTTTTGCTCTGTGCTAATTATATGAGTATTGAAATCTTCGGTTTGTGTGGTCAGTCCTTATATTTGTAGGTATGGTAAGTTTTGTCTTTTGCTTAAGTTTTCTATAAAGTGTATTTATGTTGGACTATCTGGTATTTAAACTTATTTTACAACATTTTACTGTACAGTTAGTTATTTTTGCAATACCTTTTCTGCACAACAAGTACTTTTTCGATACTTATTTTTTACTTTTCTGTATTTTTGGTTTTTAATTAATTCATTTATAGAATTAGTCATGCTTCGTGACAGGTTTTTCTTGACGCTTTTCGATATTTGTTTGTATTTTCAGTTTCTGCTGTTTCTATTCATATTTATCTTGTAACTGATATGTCTGGTTGTATTTCTTATTGTCTTCTTGCATATCTTGTTGCGTCTCCATATTCTTTCACTTCCATTCCTTGCACAATCCGCAGGGGAACAAGAGACGTCGCCATCTGATGAAGAAATGTCGCCGCTCTGGTCAGGGAGTGGCCGCGAAGGTGTTCACTGTTGCCCCGGACGTCACGGACGAGGCCGCGCTGACGGAACTCATCCGTCACGCTCACTTCAGTCGAGACCAGACAGACATGCAGCTGTTAGACGCTGCGATGAAGTCAAACACAGACCACTTTCAGAATGAAATCTCAGAGTATGTTTGGCTTGAGGTGTCTTGTTGTAAACTTTATGTTTTTTTCTGTTTTAGTGTTTAGTACATCTATTGATTTTACAGTAAGATCAATGCAATTTGGGCTTGATTTGTGAAGAAGTGTTTTGTAGTATCAAAAGTTTAGTTTCCTTTAAATATTTTGATTTTAGTTAATGTTCAAATTTTGTGTTTGTATTTAAAATATTTGTGAAATATTCTGAAAATTATAAATAGTGATCGGTATTTAAAACCCATCGTGTGGCAGCTTAATTTATTACTCCGTGGGCGGCGCGTCCAAATATATGCTAGCTGTGTGTACAGCTTTGTGTGTACAGGTGTGTGTACAGCTGTGTGTATAGCTGTGTGTGCAGCTGTATGCTAACTGTAAATTCTGAGTTCCTCCTTCTACCCGTTGTAGAGCCTGCATGCCTACAGGATTGATCCGACAGTTTCCAAAGAACGGTCTCCAGCTGATGGTCCTCTCTGGAGCCAAGGGTTCCATGGTTAGATCTCCCTCTTCACTGTCCCTTGCTTTCTATTTTCTGTATTCATTTTACAAATCTTTGCAGTGGATTCTGAATTTGTTTAAAACTGTAGGGTTTTGAAGTAGACTGTGTATTTTTATTTTGAAACAATATTATTTGCCATGCAGCTTGCCATGTCCTTTTGCAATCGTTATACTTAAGCACTCTACTGTAGAGATTGCTTTTACAGTAACAGATTTGAATTCAATGTCCAGTAGAACACATCGTCTACGCTAAGTGAAGCATTCCCTGTTGTGTTAATTTGGTCGTAATACTTTCTTAAAAAGTTTGTAGATTTTTTTGAAAATCTATAAGTATGTGGTTCAAGATATGTAGTTGGTTAATACTCAAGGAAATAGCAACATTACTTTTTATACTTTTTATATTAATGTAGAACCGTGTTTGTATTTTTGTATTTTTATTTTAATATGATACAAGGATTATGGGTAATTTTCAGTAGCATCAATCATTTATATTTATACATATATTGTAAATATTTAGATTCATAAATATTTACAATATTTATTGGTAATATGTTACAGAAATCCCAATGGCAACTCTTCTGTAGATTAATATTCTTAATTTGTATTACTACTTAGTGAGTGGTCTGTAGAATATTTTAATCTCACATTTTAAATGTTTTTTTTCAAAACGAAGCGAGTCAGTGGATGTTTCTTCGCCTAGGTTAACTGCATGCAGATCTCCTGCTTGTTGGGTCAAATTGATCTTGAGGGTCATCGACCTCCAATTATGTTGAGCGGCCGGTCCCTGCCAACTTTTCTACCCTACGACACGACGCCACGGGCTGGGGGCTTTGTGGACGGACGATTCTTGACCGGCATTCAAACCCCGGAGTACTTCTTTCATTGCATGGCCGGCAGAGAGGTACTGTTCAGCTTTGCACTATAGTCTAGTTATTTGAAACTAGTTATTTTTTTCTTTCAAGCAAGAATCTACAATCAATCACAACTGTTGAGATATTAAAGAAGCGCTTTTTATTTATTTTATGCAAAGGAATTGTAGATTTAATGATGCTCTCAAAACAGCTATAGACTTGACTTGGTAGGCTGAAAAATTATGTACTCTGTGGTGAAAAAATGGCAATTAATTTTTTTAAGTAATCTTTTTCTACCACATCCATTTTAGACTAACAATTATTTATCATTCCTTGGAATTACTGAAATTCAATATTACTCTCATTCATTTATTCAAGATATTATTTAGTATTACGTAAACAGTCTGTTATGTTACTTTATGTTTTTTATTTAACATTGACATTCTGATGAAAAATAAAAATATTTTATACTCAACAGCCCTTCTACTATGTTCTTGGATTATGCTTGCTGCATACGTAGGTCTATGTAACATAGAATGGACTGTATGTGTTACGGTTGTTTCTCTGACAGGGTCTCGTTGATACGGCGGTGAAGACTAGTCGCAGTGGATACCTGCAGCGCTGTCTCATCAAACACATGGAGGGACTGACGGTCAAGTACGACCAGACTGTCAGGGACAGCGACGGAAGTGTACTACAGGTTGGGCATCAGTACAGAATACATGGCTTGGGTCACTCATTGCTGGTCTCTAGTCGCACAGTACTAGTCTTGGGTTACACAGCATTAGTCTTTGGTCATACATTATTAGTCTTTGCTCACATAGTATTAGTTTCGAGTTTCACAGTATTAGTCTTGGGTCACTCAGTACTAGTTTCGAGTTTCACAGTATTAGTCTTGGGTCATACATTATTAGTCTAGGGTCATACATTATTAGTCTTGGCTCACATAGTATTAGTCTTGGGTCATACATTATCAGTCTTGGCTCACATAGTATTAGTCTTGGGTCATACATTATTAGTCTTGGCTCACATAGTCTTGGGTCATACATTATTAGTCTTGGCTCACATAGTATTAGTCTTGGGTCACATAGCATTAGTCTTGGGTCATACATTATTAGTCTTGGCTCGCATAGTATTAGTCTTGAGTCATACATTATTAGTCTTGGCTCACATAGTGTTAGTCTTGGGTCATACATTATTAGTCTTGGCTCACATAGTATTAGTCTTGGGTCATACATTATTAGTTTGGACACTCGCTACCAGTCTCCGCTGACAAAATAGTCTTGTCACAAATATTACTCTGATTTAAGTTTTATTTGCTTTCCATTTTTTGTGTCTAATGAGATTACTGCATTATTCTTTTATTTTAACTATGGCTTTTTTATTGGAACATAAAGTATTTTCAAGTAAAAAATTTCAATTATGAAAAGGTGACGGATATTTAGAAATATTAAAACCTTTGTATTGTTAAGAAATCACAAGGCTATTTCAATAGAAACCTTTTGCAGTATTACCTAAATCGTTGCTTGTTGTTGTCAGGGACTATATTAAAAATTACCTGTGTATCTATTCTTATTACATGTGTGAAAAATGAGAAAGTGTTTGGCATCTTCTAATTATATGGTTGCTTGGGCGCTGATCTCTCCCTCAGCACTTCAGCTGGACGCCAGCCTAATTGCTAGGTTCCCAGAGACAGGGACAGTGCCTCATGCGAAAACGACAGTTTACCTTCATAGCATGCCAACTATTATCAAATTCACTGCTTTGGTGAACAAAGGCCAGAGGGCAAACAAGTATTCCTAATTTACTTTCGAATAAAAGTCGGCCAACTCGAGAGTCAAACCTCGACCCCTCGTGTGCAAAGCATACCGTAGTGATATGAATATGTTAGATAATGTACGAATGTATAATAACGGAATATATATATATTCCGTTATTATACATTCGTACATTATCTAACATATTCATATCACTACGGTATGCTTTGCACACGAGGGGTCGAGGTTTGACTCTCGAGTTGGCCGACTTTTATTCGAAAGTAAATTAGGAATACTTGTTTGCCCTCTGGCCTTTGTTCACCAAAGCAGTGAATTTGATAATAGTTGGCATGCTATGAAGGTAAACTGTCGTTTTCGCATGAGGCACTGTCCCTGTCTCTGGGAACCTAGCAATTAGGCTGGCGTCCAGCTGAAGTGCTGAGGGAGAGATCAGCGCCCAAGCAACCATATAATTAGAAGATGCCAAACACTTTCTCATTTTTCACACATGTAATAAGAATAGATACACAGGTAATTTTTAATATAGTCCCTGACAACAACAAGCAACGATTTAGGTAATACTGCAAAAGGTTTCTATTGAAATAGCCTTGTGATTTCTTAACAATACAAAGGTTTTAATATTTCTAAATATCCGTCACCTTTTCATAATTGAAATTTTTTACTTGAAAATACTTTATGTTCCAATAAAAAAGCCATAGTTAAAATAAAAGAATAATGCAGTAATCTCATTAGACACAAAAAATGGAAAGCAAATAAAACTTAAATCAGAGTAATATTTGTGACAAGACTATTTTGTCAGCGGAGACTGGTAGCGAGTGTCCAAACTAATAATGTATGACCCAAGACTAATACTATGTGAGCCAAGACTAATAATGTATGACCCAAGACTAACACTATGTGAGCCAAGACTAATAATGTATGACTCAAGACTAATACTATGCGAGCCAAGACTAATAATGTATGACCCAAGACTAATGCTATGTGACCCAAGACTAATACTATGTGAGCCAAGACTAATAATGTATGACCCAAGACTATGTGAGCCAAGACTAATAATGTATGACCCAAGACTAATACTATGTGAGCCAAGACTGATAATGTATGACCCAAGACTAATACTATGTGAGCCAAGACTAATAATGTATGACCCTAGACTAATAATGTATGACCCAAGACTAATACTGTGAAACTCGAAACTAGTACTGAGTGACCCAAGACTAATACTGTGAAACTCGAAACTAATACTATGTGAGCAAAGACTAATAATGTATGACCAAAGACTAATGCTGTGTAACCCAAGACTAGTACTGTGCGACTAGAGACCAGCAATGAGTGACCCAAGCCATGTATTCTGTACTGATGCCCAACCTGTAGTACACTTCCGTCGCTGTCCCTGACAGTCTGGTCGTACTTGACCGTCAGTCCCTCCATGTGTTTGATGAGACAGCGCTGCAGGTATCCACTGCGACTAGTCTTCACCGCCGTATCAACGAGACCCTGTCAGAGAAACAACCGTAACACATACAGTCCATTCTATGTTACATAGACCTACGTATGCAGCAAGCATAATCCAAGAACATAGTAGAAGGGCTGTTGAGTATAAAATATTTTTATTTTTCATCAGAATGTCAATGTTAAATAAAAAACATAAAGTAACATAACAGACTGTTTACGTAATACTAAATAATATCTTGAATAAATGAATGAGAGTAATATTGAATTTCAGTAATTCCAAGGAATGATAAATAATTGTTAGTCTAAAATGGATGTGGTAGAAAAAGATTACTTAAAAAAATTAATTGCCATTTTTTCACCACAGAGTACATAATTTTTCAGCCTACCAAGTCAAGTCTATAGCTGTTTTGAGAGCATCATTAAATCTACAATTCCTTTGCATAAAATAAATAAAAAGCGCTTCTTTAATATCTCAACAGTTGTGATTGATTGTAGATTCTTGCTTGAAAGAAAAAAATAACTAGTTTCAAATAACTAGACTATAGTGCAAAGCTGAACAGTACCTCTCTGCCGGCCATGCAATGAAAGAAGTACTCCGGGGTTTGAATGCCGGTCAAGAATCGTCCGTCCACAAAGCCCCCAGCCCGTGGCGTCGTGTCGTAGGGTAGAAAAGTTGGCAGGGACCGGCCGCTCAACATAATTGGAGGTCGATGACCCTCAAGATCAATTTGACCCAACAAGCAGGAGATCTGCATGCAGTTAACCTAGGCGAAGAAACATCCACTGACTCGCTTCGTTTTGAAAAAAAACATTTAAAATGTGAGATTAAAATATTCTACAGACCACTCACTAAGTAGTAATACAAATTAAGAATATTAATCTACAGAAGAGTTGCCATTGGGATTTCTGTAACATATTACCAATAAATATTGTAAATATTTATGAATCTAAATATTTACAATATATGTATAAATATAAATGATTGATGCTACTGAAAATTACCCATAATCCTTGTATCATATTAAAATAAAAATACAAAAATACAAACACGGTTCTACATTAATATAAAAAGTATAAAAAGTAATGTTGCTATTTCCTTGAGTATTAACCAACTACATATCTTGAACCACATACTTATAGATTTTCAAAAAAATCTACAAACTTTTTAAGAAAGTATTACGACCAAATTAACACAACAGGGAATGCTTCACTTAGCGTAGACGATGTGTTCTACTGGACATTGAATTCAAATCTGTTACTGTAAAAGCAATCTCTACAGTAGAGTGCTTAAGTATAACGATTGCAAAAGGACATGGCAAGCTGCATGGCAAATAATATTGTTTCAAAATAAAAATACACAGTCTACTTCAAAACCCTACAGTTTTAAACAAATTCAGAATCCACTGCAAAGATTTGTAAAATGAATACAGAAAATAGAAAGCAAGGGACAGTGAAGAGGGAGATCTAACCATGGAACCCTTGGCTCCAGAGAGGACCATCAGCTGGAGACCGTTCTTTGGAAACTGTCGGATCAATCCTGTAGGCATGCAGGCTCTACAACGGGTAGAAGGAGGAACTCAGAATTTACAGTTAGCATACAGCTGCACACACAGCTATACACACAGCTGTACACACACCTGTACACACAAAGCTGTACACACAGCTAGCATATATTTGGACGCGCCGCCCACGGAGTAATAAATTAAGCTGCCACACGATGGGTTTTAAATACCGATCACTATTTATAATTTTCAGAATATTTCACAAATATTTTAAATACAAACACAAAATTTGAACATTAACTAAAATCAAAATATTTAAAGGAAACTAAACTTTTGATACTACAAAACACTTCTTCACAAATCAAGCCCAAATTGCATTGATCTTACTGTAAAATCAATAGATGTACTAAACACTAAAACAGAAAAAAACATAAAGTTTACAACAAGACACCTCAAGCCAAACATACTCTGAGATTTCATTCTGAAAGTGGTCTGTGTTTGACTTCATCGCAGCGTCTAACAGCTGCATGTCTGTCTGGTCTCGACTGAAGTGAGCGTGACGGATGAGTTCCGTCAGCGCGGCCTCGTCCGTGACGTCCGGGGCAACAGTGAACACCTTCGCGGCCACTCCCTGACCAGAGCGGCGACATTTCTTCATCAGATGGCGACGTCTCTTGTTCCCCTGCGGATTGTGCAAGGAATGGAAGTGAAAGAATATGGAGACGCAACAAGATATGCAAGAAGACAATAAGAAATACAACCAGACATATCAGTTACAAGATAAATATGAATAGAAACAGCAGAAACTGAAAATACAAACAAATATCGAAAAGCGTCAAGAAAAACCTGTCACGAAGCATGACTAATTCTATAAATGAATTAATTAAAAACCAAAAATACAGAAAAGTAAAAAATAAGTATCGAAAAAGTACTTGTTGTGCAGAAAAGGTATTGCAAAAATAACTAACTGTACAGTAAAATGTTGTAAAATAAGTTTAAATACCAGATAGTCCAACATAAATACACTTTATAGAAAACTTAAGCAAAAGACAAAACTTACCATACCTACAAATATAAGGACTGACCACACAAACCGAAGATTTCAATACTCATATAATTAGCACAGAGCAAAACAAAAACAGAGGCAGTTTAAATGAATGGAACATTTGATTAATTATCCAAGACATGATACCTTTTCATTGACAAGAATATCCATGACACCGAGTGTGAAGCCATGGAACTGCAGAAAACTGGTGAAGAGTCGCTCCAGACAAGACAGCAACCTTCCAGCCATCGGACCTCCGTACAACTACAATTAACAACTCACACTCAGTACTTTACATATTGCAAAACAAATCAAGCCACAGAGTGACAAAAGTTACAATAATAACTAAAATTGTATTAAACAAAAATAATATACAAAGGAAGAGAGGAGACAAAGAGAGAAGAGAGAAAAATCAGCAGCTAGGCAGAGAAGATAGAGAGAGAGAGGGAGAGATAGGCAGACACACAATCAAAGACAGCCAATGAAATTATGTTTACATTAATTTTTATAACTAAACAATTAATTATTCAGAAGTAATTATTTACACTCAATTATCTTGACTTACAGTAAAAACTGTATACTCAAAGTTATTCAATAATGACGAAATATCAGCACACCTTCAAAACGATTCAAAACTATCTCATAAATAACACCACAAAAAAACTAACTAATAAAATAACTAACTGAACGAATTCTCTATCACAACCACACTTACCTCATAACAGCAGTGGACAAGACCGTAGGAAGTGGGACCATAGTGTCCCTTGTCCAGTACCCCGACCAACAGCTCCCCATCCTGAATGACAACATGACTCTCACTCAGTCTCTCAAAGATGGTCTTCAGCTGCTTCGCGTCCTTTGACTCCAAAGCATTCAGGTTTTCCTTCTTCAATCTCCGGCCTGCTCCTTGATGGGGATCCTGTTGGGATTTGTCAATGTTTTCGATGCCGTCGCGGTATTTCTTGGACAGCCAACCGGCTAGCGGCATATTGACCCACGTCTGTTGATGGGCAAATACATTGATATTAAAAAGTATGTTAAATATGTTGAATAAAATACATTCAATTACACAGCTTTACCTTTAGCTTTGTCTGTGTACAAAGAAGTTAAATTCTATTTGTTACCATAAGCTATAGACAAATACTAAGTACACATTTTAAGATAAAATTAAAAGTAATGATATTCATGAGTAAGACAGAAGTATTTGTCATAAGTACTTCAAAAATACAATAACATTTGTGAATGATTTTCAAATACAAATTAATATTTAACAAAAATTAATTCACAGAATTGCTAATATATATAATTTATAAGAATTATAAGATATACTGACTTTAGATATAGCTGGCACTTTAAGATTTAAAGAATTATATGTACAACACACTGAATAAGAATTGTTACTTAAAATCAGCACATACGAATAAGTAGCTTACATTTCAAAAAATGCTCACAGTTAAGCAAGAAAACACAAAAAAACAAAAATTATCATAATATTTGATGGACTAGTAGTCGATGATGTTAGAAATTTCGGATTAGAAGCACATTATTTCTGGTATCATATCAGAATTCACGCCTTGAACAATACTGGATTTCTGAAACAGCATTACACGTAATAAATGAAACCGACTGAAGCAAACCTTTTCTTTGATCTTCGCCTCTCCTGTAAGAGACAAAGCTTTCTTATCTACAGGTATCAGATTCAACAACAATGTGCTGAAAACCTGTAACAAATAACACAAATAATAACACACAAACAATAACACACAAACATAATAACACACAAGCAATACACACAAATACAATATTGTGTCTGAACCCATGTCTTTCGGTCTCTTATACAGGACGTGAAAGAGGACGAAAGACATGGGAACAGTGTGTAAAAAATGACATGAAAGGCACGAAATTAAAGAGGCCTTAGACAGAGATGAATGGCATAGGAGAATTTATTAGGGAAAACGTCCAAGCTGTGCTTGCGCAGAAAAAGTGACGCTAAACTCTTGCTAATGACAATAATACACAAACAAAATAACACACAAACGATAACACACACAAACAATAAGACATAAACAATAACACACAAACGATAACACACACAAACAATAAGACATAAACAATAACACACAAACGATAACACACACAAACAATAAGACATAAACAATAACACACAAACGATAACACACACAAACAAT
>JAQFZK010000222.1:0-12113 GCA_034695905.1 Fridericia nemoralis | reverse complement strand
GCGTTACGCAACGTCACACCGACCCGACTCCCCCCCCCCCCCGTCATATATAACGAGGAGGGGTCATGTGTGTGTGACGTCGTGCATGGACATTGGACAGTCCCAGCCTTTAGGTGGCCAGCTGAGTTAAGAAATTTTCTGGTAGCATCATCTTGCTAATTGTTTCAATTCAATTTAATTGTTTTTAATGAAAAAAAAATACTTGCCTAAGCGTGCCTTAAATTTACTACCAATCACTTTATGATGAGATCTCATATCAGTAGGCCTATACATAGGCGTAGGCCTATAGACTAGTATTCGGCTAATATATTTTCTTAAAATAATCACTGCTAATTTTTAATTATTTAAACAAACAGAACATCGAAAACATAATTTCAGTTTTTACATTAAATCGAGAGAGAAAGATATTTTGTGACACTATTTGTCAAACAAAATTTCGACTAAACATATCCAACACACATCCACAATGCAAGGCTTCCTTGGTTCATCATTGTAATTCCAATACATGATTAGTTAGGTATGTGCGTATGTGAGTGACCGTAACTCTGTTAAAATTAAATGTTTAGTCAGGGCGCTCTGTCGCTATTGGTCCTAACAATTGCTAGTTTAATAGCTGGTTCTGTTGTGCCCGCGGCCCGGCTCTTCAGCTGTCTCATAATAGGTCAGTGAATCATTTAATCAGAGCGCTGTGTTGGAAACGCGGTCGGCTATAGATTTGAAATGTTTAAAAATTAAATTATAGACAGCCTTAGGATTAAGCAGCGTGGCCAACACGGTAAATTCCATACCTGATTTTGTTAATCTGGCAGACACGAGTTCGATTCCCAGCATGTGAATTTTTTTCCTCATTTTTTTATTTCTTTAATTTTTTCTTTACATAAATTTGTGTTATTGTTTGTGTATTGATCGATCGAAAATTAAACTAAAAATTGCTTCAGTACGGTATGTATATAAACGCCTACGCCGGAGTCAATTCCTCGCGTTAAGTTTTCTTTTGGATGAAGTCACTTTACAGAAACAGGTGGATCTACATCCTACAAAGTGGATAATTAAATATAGTCCTTATCAAATTAATAAAAATGAAATTGTCATTATTGAGAAACTGTTTATTTAGTTCAAACAGATTACCAATAATTATTGGGCTCCATATAATTTAAACTTTTCGTTTAATCGTTCTTCCTCTCAATAATTTCACTGAGACAAAAAAGGAAATTTTATCTTCGATGTTTGACAACTCTGAAATACACTTAAAATAATTAAATGCTGTCTAATATTATTTGCTTTTTTGCTCGACAGGTTGATGACAGCAAACAACGCTATTAGGGTTTCAAAAAAAACAAATGTTCTTTATTTCTTTTTTTTATCAAAATCTCTTTATCAAAAACAAAATATGTTGAAACAAAATATCTGTAGCAAATCTGATTTATGAATTCGAAATGTTTGTAGTTGTTTGTTTAATGTATAAAATCAGCACTGTGTTATTTGTTTTGTTTAACAAAAAGTAATAAAAGTTAAACATTTAGAGGTTATTTTTGTTACATCCGGTTAGGCAATTCTTAGGTAAAAATATTATATCATTTTGTTAGGAGTATATTTGTTAATTTTATTATCATTTAATATTAACGTTAGAATTGTTGTGATTCATTAGTACGTGATCCTTGTTGACCTGTACAATATAATTGTAACGTGTAGAGCTACTTTTAATAATTAGTTAGTACTAATATTAGTTACTAATAAATTATTAAAGTATGTTATATCACCAAAAGGAAATACTTGGTAAATTGTTTGATTTTCAATTGGTTTCGATAGATTTGTAATTAATCGTTTGAGTTCAGTTTCAAATAAAATCCCAGAGGATAGATGGTATTATATTTAGAACTTTTTTCACGGTTTTGGTATTATGCTAAGGTTAATGCTGCATTTGCATGAAATAGTTAGTGCAACTAAACATAATTAAATATTTGGTTTGTTTGTATTATTTAATGTACAAACCTAACAATTAATGAATTAATTGTAAAAATGTATATTTATGCCATCTATTCGTTTAGAGCTTGATGACAAGAATTCTACACTGGTCAGTATGGAAACAGAAAATGGCAGTTGCTGCGTCGTAACAAGCGTGCCTTCAAAGTCCGTTGTTACTGTCAAGAACATAGATGCTCTGCCGGTAAACATACTAGCTCAGTCTTACCTAATGGACGGGGAAACAAAGTCTCGCGGTCTCATCATTCGATCATTTGGACATCTTATACGCAGAGTTACTCGCCATGTTTCCTCCGTTGCTGAAAGTTCTACGAAACGCGTCACTTTAACGAGGAAAAATCGCAAGACTCTAACAAAAGAAACCTGTGAAGGATTTTACCCCGAGCTGCCGTCAACATTTTCCAGCGACCCAACTCGGTGGCTCCCCGGTGAGTTGCCAGGGGTCGTGGGAATACATAACCACGGCAACACGTGCTTCGTAAATGCCATTGTTCAGTGTCTTAGCAACACGGAACGAGTCGCAGGATATTTCGTATCCGGTCGTTACCGCGACGACTCGAGACGAACCAAAAAGCAGAGGATTGCGAGAAGATTCTCGGGGAGTTCGTTTGTTAGGCGGGGCGAACTGACGGATCGGTTGGCGTCTCTGCTGAAGAGTTTGTGGCTGAGGAAGTACAGCCCTGAAGTGTCGACGGAGTTTGCCAAGGTTCTGTGTCGCTGCGGGCCGCAATACGAGGGAAATGCGCAGCATGACGCGCAAGAGTTCCTGCTGTGGCTTCTCGATAAGGTTCACGAGGAAGTAAACATGGCATCAAAGAAACGTTACAGACTGAACAAGGTTTCACTTTCAGTAATTTTTCTATATTTATAGTAATGGCTTGAAAACATAATTTATAAATTGTTGTAATTTTGTATGCCTTTGAATCGTGTTGTTAAGGTAATGTGTTATTATTACGGTTACTGTTTGGTACTGAAAGATTTAAAATATAAATTAAGATAATGCAATTAAATATTAATGACAGTATGCAATAAAAGGCAGCTTACAGGTTGCAACAAACAGGGACAAGACCTTTTCAAAATAATGCATCTAATATTACAGTGTTTGGTCTTTAGTTTTGCCATCTTGTTATAAACGTATTTCTGCTTGTAGTATTTCTGCATCATCAAATTGCAATAGATCAATTTTCTGACTCTGAATACTAAACTACTTTTGTTGTATATGCAGTAGGTTTATACGTTTGTTGTATATATATGTGTATGTTTCTAGAGCAGCCAAGGTAAATCAGATGAAGTGATAGCAAATGAAGCCGTGATGAATCACATGCGATGCAATAACAGCTTCATCTACGATCGGTTTCAGGTAGATTGCAATGTGCTGACTTTTAGCAATTTATTTTCTTTTAGCAAATCCTTTTAAGCGAATTGTAATACAGAATTGCAAGTAGAGAAGACAAGTGAAGAAACATATCATGATATTGTGGTAGATATCTTGTTTCGTTTGATTTTATAAATAGTGTAATAAATTTTGTTTTGGATCGTATGCAACCTGGCTTTTCTATAACTTTTGTGGTGTGAAATCAAGATGTTTAGGGTGTAGGACTTTATGTGTAAGACAGCATCTGAACCTATACTGATGTTGTAATGGATGAGAATGTATAGGGTAGATGTTTGTGGAAACATAGTGTTGAAATACACATATGAATGTGAAAACATCATTAAATTAAAATATTGCATTACTAAGAAGAAAAATACCGTCATTAATTTGTAAAATGTAAACTAAGAAATTTTAAAAAATGTGTTGATTTATAAGTTGATTTACAGCATTTTTACATGTTTGAAAGAATTACAATATTTTCATGTCTACTTTTGAATTTGACAGTATATTTCAATAAATTATTATAGTAGTAGTGATTAAGTTTTGTTCTTTATTGCCTGCTTTCATTATTCATTTTTTCTAGATTTAAGTATGATAGTATTTATAAATCTGTTGTTCATTATTTTGGGTCATTAATGTGCAATCGGTAATTGTTATTCATTTGAACTGTGTGACGCTACTTAGTACTGTGTTTGTTTACTTTGTAGCTTCTATTTGTTAATAATAATATTATTATTATTATTTTACAGAACAACTAGTTTTCTTTCATGTATTCTTCTTGATACTTGTGAATCATGAAAACCTTGCAACTTGTTCGTTTTCTGTCAGGCATTATACCGGTCCTCTTTGACCTGCCCCAGCTGCGGTCATCAGAGCAACACATTCGACCCGTTCCTGTCCGTCTCTCTTCCCATTCCGTCCTCCCCGGTTCAGCACTGCGTCTACGTTACGGTCGTCTACCGGTCTGCAACACCGCGACAGGTCCGCATCGGTCTGATGCTGGCCCCCGGCACCACGGTCTACGATCTTCGCCAGACCCTCGCGAGTGATACCAACATAGATCAGCGTCAGGTAAACTTTTCTCTTCTCTCTGTTTGTCTTTTCTCTCTCTCTTTATCTTTTCCCTTCTCTGTGTCTGTCTATTCTCTTCGCTGTGTTTGTCTGTTTTGTAAATTTAGATGCATAAAGGCAAAAATAAGCAAAGTTGAGTATTTAGAGTTGTTATCTATGTGGCTGTTCAATAACTTAACGTATCTTTAAACATTGGTAACTATTATTGATGAACAGAAACATTTGTTGTAGCGTGCGACGGATCTTTGGATTTACTCCGGTAACAATGATGTATTGTGGACGTTTTTGATTTGAAAGCTATGCTACATCAGACTCTTAAAAATAAATTTAAAATAAACATTTTAATTTAAAATACTGAATAATATAATACTGCATATTAAATTACTATTAATTTTAATACTAAATTAATACCTCATAATTGATTCAATATTTTTGTTAATTCATAAATTATTAAAATTTAAATCATTCATAAAGTGATAGCTTTAAAGCAAGCAATAGACAGTTTTAGAACAATTATTACAGCAGTTCATAAAGAGAGTTATCATAAAATGAATGCAATTCAATGCTTAGAAAAAGAAAAACTATATTATAACAGACTCGGTTTGTCAATGTACATGAATGTAGAATCTGAAGTGTGAGTGTGTTCGTTTACACGAGATGATGTCTTCTCTGTGCCTGCTCTCAGCTGGTGATCGTCAAGATAACCAGTGAAGACTTTCAGACGACGTTCAACGACATGGACTCGACGGCTGAGCTTCACAACGTCGACAACATCTACGCAGTGGAGACGCCGCCCGGCAGCGGCGCAGACAATGTGCAGGGATGCGCCAACAATGCGCAGAACTGTGGTGCCAATAATGCGCAGAGCTTTGCAAACGCCGTGCAGAGCTGTGCACACACAGATACGCAGATAAAGATGCCGCAAGACGTGCTGATCATAGCGCTGAATGTTGTGTCGAGAGAGTCGAGCGTTCAGAGGTTAGCCGACGTGTAAATGTAGTGTAAGCAAAAAAAAATGTTAGTGTTGAAGGACCGACATTTTTTAAAATGTAGAATAGTTTAATTGAAAATGTAGAGGAACAGAACTGTAAATGTCTAAGAGCTGAAATGTAAATTTAGAAGAATCAAAATGTTGTCAATATAGAAGAACTGAAGTATAAATGTTGAACTCGACTATAAATGTAGAAAGATTTTAAATGTTAAGTGTAGATAAATCAAAATGTTAATATGAACAATCTGAAATGTAAATGTATAAGAATTAGAATGCAGATGTATAAAGAAAATGCAATTTAATTAGAAAAGAATCAAAGTGTAAATGTACAATCGTACACACAGAATTACACCGGTGTTGGTTCTGTGATAACAGTGTTTAATAGTTAAAACTCTAAATAGTTAAAAATAGTTCAAACTCTAAATAATTCAAATTTTAAATAGTTCAAATTCTAAATAGTTCAAATTCTAAATAGTACAAACTCGAAATAGTACAAACTCTAAATTGTTCAAATTCTAATTAGTTCAAATTCTAAATTGTTCAAATTTTAAATAGTTTAAACACTAAGGAATTCAAGCTCTAATTATACTGTGTGAAAATTTAAAAAATGATTAGCTACTGATGACAGCGGACGTTTGCTGGCAAATCACAAGTGATAAATATAAGTGTTGAACAGAAGTCTTCGGTGTTTGAGACTGTGAAGATTTGTAGAATCTACACAATGTGCATATGATTGCGATTTTAGCCAAAACTGTGACAGCGGTGACATTTTCATTCGATTGCACCAAGCTAATCGGTGTCGGGCAGTAGCTATGTTTACAGTGCTGTGAAGGAGTGTCGTTGTGTCGCTTTATTAGATTCACAGAGCCGGTGTCGGTTGTCGTGCCATCGACAAGCCGCCTGGCTGACATACAGATGGCACTGCTGCGTGACATCGCGTGGAGGATACGTGACAGCTGTCTCTCACACTTGGTACGTCGTGTACAGATAACTTTTCTAATAACAAAATAACTTAGTTTAATAAATAAATTAGTCATTATTAGTTAATGATAAAGGTCATATAACTTAGTTAACTTAGCTATTATTAGTTAATAATATTATTAGTTAAGGATACCTTAATTATTATTAGTTATAACTTAGTTAAAGATAACTTCGTTTTCAAAGATAACTTAGTCTATTGTTTCTAGTGTAAGTAGTAAAATCATTGTTGGTTGTTAACTCATTACACACCACAATATTACATTACAGTGTTGCTATATTTGCAGCAATTCCTTTGTATATTGTGTTTAATGTCTTATTACTTGAAATATCTTAAAATCAATTTGTATTTCTACATCTCCCCTTGCTTTGCATTAGGTTGCTTTTATTATTAATTTTTACTTCTATGTCTCTACTTATGTAACTTGCGTAATATTGGTTATATTTCTTGCTGACATGCTGCTTGCAGTTAATGCAGGATATTCAATTGCAGCATTCTGTATCATGGTCATGTGAACTGTGATATTATTATGATTTAATAATATAATTTTAATATCCTGTTGGTTTTTAATTTGTTAATTTAAGTGTCGATGTGTGATTTTAGCAGAATGCGGGCCGTGACCAGTGTGCAGACCTGTTCCAGCTCTTTGTGGTCGATCCCAAGACCAACAAGACTCTTCTGCTCTCGTCCATTGGCTCTCCGCTAGCGACCGAAGCATTTCGCAAGTACGCAGCCATTTTGTTTCGCTTTATTACTCTCTAAGGGACTCTCCATATATGATGTCACACATAGGGGTCAGGCCTGTGTGACGAAGTGTGTGGGGCATCGGGCGTGTGTATTTTTGCACTTTTTAAATATGGAACAGAATAGGAGAGGCAACTCAACTTATATTTAATTTAACCAAATAACAACTAAATGTAACCAAATAACAACTAAATGTAATCAAATAACAACTAAATGTAACCAAATAACAACTAAATGTAATCAAATAACAACTAAATGTAATCAAATAACAGCTAAATGTAATCAAATAACAACTAAATGTAATCAAATAACATCTAAATGTAATCAAATAACATCATTTTTGTCTGGAACATCGATTTAAGACGATATTTAGCAATTGTTAGTTTTATCTTTAAAAAATCTTATATAGGTGGGGGATCGACCGAATCGTGACGTCAGAGGAGGGAAATTGACGATTTGCGACAAAGTATGATTTGGGGAAGGGTTAAAAATGACGTTATGTCATATATGGGCACATATATGACATAACTTGTAACATATGAAATTGTTTTACTTTACGCATTATGTATTCTCTTTATATTGCTTCTTGTTCATAAACTGAAGATATTGTAGCATCGTGTATTTTGTCCATATACAATACTGTATATAGCATTTCTCTACTGCACTGTATGCATCCTCCCCTGGCAATCAAAGGCGCACAGAATGAGTGTACTATAGGTGCGTGTTTGTTGTGTTGTCAGGATGCTGTCTGTTCGTCCAACGGGCTGTGGACCTCCTCATCTCAAGATGGTCGCTCTCTGGGACGCGGCAACGGTCGATCGGTTCGTTTTTCAGTTTATTCTCTGACTCTGCTTTGTTTATAATTACAACAAGATGGATTTCTCTGATATAGTCTTTGAAGGCTTGCTATGCAAAACTTCTGGAGTTATCATAGTTATTGAAAGCATTATTGTAAAATATTTTATGTTATGTAGAATGTGCAATAAATTTGATTATTGAATTTTTGTATTTTTTTGCTAATAAATGTCATTTTCATTCTAATACAAGATAACAGTGAATTTTGTCCATGAAAAAGTTGAACCTCTTAGTTTTAAAGTTTAGCTAAACTGTTCATTTCTTTCAAGTAAAAAAGTAGTTAAATTATTCGTTCAACTGAATATTGAAAGTGTTATTAATACTATTAGTGCTAATTTTAATGTTTTCTAGTTCATGGTCGGAATGGGATTCGTTTAACCCGTTTAATTGTTTTTGTGCAGTGTCCTGTCGAACAGTGTTGACTTGTGGGAGGAGCATGAAAGTGTCCGTCAAGTGAAGCTGACCAATCAGCAGTCACGACACAGCACACTGGAGGGATGCTTTCAGGTCTACACACAGAAAGAGCAGGTCGGAAATGTTGTCGTGTTTGAGATACGAGATATCTTTTACGATAAAAAACCTTTTTTGACCTTTGTATTACCAAGTGATTGGCTAACATCAAGTGTTTTTTAATGACTTTGTTTTAAAAATAAGCTTGGTAATGCAAACCATTGAATTTGTTTTTTTTCAGAATGCCAATATCCATAGTTGTTCCTCTCACTTTTGAAATGGCTGTTATTATTATAAATTAGTTATGCGATAAATTCGTCATACCTACATCTTGCATTGTAGAGCCACAGCGTGAATGTACAGTGTAAGTGTTATTGCTATTGTTAAATCTGTACATAACTTTATTTTTTGGTCTCTCTCTGTTTGTTAACGTATTTGTTTTGTATACAAGTCTGTGTGTGTATATTGTGCCGTGCTTAATAAGTCCTCTTGTTCATATGTGTGCATGTTCATGTGTGTATATGTCTGTGTTGTCACATTTTTGTGTAAGTGTTTGTATGTACGACTGTGTATGTGTTCAACAGCTGGGAGCTGACAATGCATGGTTGTGTCCTAACTGTCGACAACGACAACAAGGCACCATGAAGTCTCTCAGTCTCTGGTCACTGCCTGACATTCTTGTTATACATCTCAAACGATTCAGTCAGGTTGGATTCACCTTCTTCTTCTTTTTATTTTGTGTCTGGTTGTCTTTGTCTTCGCCTTTGTTGTATTAAATCTGGTGTTTGTTTTCATACACAATAGTTATATGTTATAACTATAGGTTATATGGTTATATGATTTCAGATAACCATTCTTTAATGCGTATGTACCCATACAAGTGCAAATTGTAAATGTATATAAAGAGTTATCTAGTAATTTTCACACGCACACACACACATACATACATACATACCTATATATACACACACACATGTATGTATCTAGGATGGACAACATCGTGCAAAGCTCGACACTCTCGTGACATTCCCGCTGTCCGGCCTAGACATGAGTCGTCACATTTCTTCTGGTCGCCTCTCTTCCATGCAGAGGGAGACCGCGGCGGCCACGGTGGCAGGGGGTAGGGCGGCAACGGGGGCCGGGGTTCAGTGGGGGGCCAGACAGAAGGCCGCCCTCGTGTCGTCGGCAGGGAGGAAGCCGGTGGAGAGTTCTGACGCGTACACGTACGACCTCTATGCCGTGTGTAATCATCACGGTGGCATGAACGGAGGCCATTACACAGGTTGGAACAATTTGTACATGTGTACGTGTGGATTGTTGGGTGATTGTGGATGGGTGAGTAGTGTGATTTGGTGGGTGACTGGATTGGTTGCGTAGTGTGGATTAGTGAGTGACTGTAGATGGGTGGGATAGTGTTGATTGGTGGGGTAGTGTGGCTGGGTTCGATAGTGTGGCTGGGTGGAGTAGTGTTGATTGGTTGGCTATGAGTATGGATACTGTAGTGGGGATTGGTGAGTGGCTCAGGGTGGATGGATTAGTTTGAGAGCTGAGGATGAGAGTCGCATTGTGAGGACAGAGAATGACATGGTGAGATTAAGGGAGCGTCTTGACATTAAAAGTTTTACTGATTGTATGTAGAAGAGGCAGATTAAGATGGTTTGGCCATGTGGAAAGAATGGTAGAAACTGATTGAGCAAGGACATATCAGTCACTAATGCAGGATATAAAGAAAGGACGTGGAAGAGGCCAAAGACATAGAAACAGTGTGTAATGAACGAGCTGAAAAAGCTTGGTGGTAGACAAATGCCCCTTTAGTCGATGAAAACATGCACTTGCCACCATTTGCATTTTACATCTTAGGTCATTTTTAAGGCAATTTATGTTGAACACAATGGATGATTTTGTTTAACATGTAAGTTAAAATCCTATTAAATAATTCTTCAGTATTTCAGTTAGATATCTATTCTGTGGCTCAGTTAGTTAGATACTTGCTCATCATTATCTGAGATAAAACCTTTTTAATTTAACTAACAATTTACTTATTATTTCAGTTATAACCTTATACAGTGTATCAGTTATATGTGAATTGTGTGTATCCGTTAAATGCTTGCTCATTTTATATGAGTTAAAACCTCATTTAGTATTTCAATTGACTACTTGCCCAGTTTGTCAGTCAACTACTTATTCAATGTTTCAGTCAAATGCTTATTCACTGTTTCAGTCAAATTCATATTTAGTATTTCTGTCAGCTTCAGTATTTAATCAGTATTAGATTAAAACTCCTATTCATTATATTAGCTTATCATTGCTAATGCACACCCATGGTTTTTGTCGACGCAGCATTCTGCAAGAACCCGATCAACTCGGTCTGGTACTCGTACAACGACAGCCATGTTTCCCCCGTGACTTGTGAAGAGCAGGAAGTAGTGACGCAGGCCGCCTACGTTCTCTTCTATGAGAAACGGGCGTCGCGACTCGAAAGTCTCGCCGAGCCGCACAGCTGGCTGCGTCGGCTTCAGCAGTCGGTCTGCGTCACTGCATCGCCGGTCGGTGGCAGGGGGTCATCCATGGAGGTGGGGCAGCAGTCTAGCGGGGATGACTTGCGAGGGTTGGAGGATGGTGGAAAGCTTGTGGAGTGTGTGGGTGTTCGTGAGGCGGATGGTTTGTCACAGAATACAGCAGATTCGTTACAGCAGACAAAAGATGGTAATCATAATTTTGTTGATCTTTTTGACTAGAAATACAATTGATGAATTTTCATAATTGTAGTCTAATTAAAGTAGAAAATTGTAGTGTAACTGAAGAATTGACTTAATTGTTATCTATCAACTACTTACTGAAACCTAGGCAAAAATTGTATGTACTATTGCAAAATGTTTTTTCTACTTATTTATTAGAAATTACTTGTTTATTATTGTCCATTGTAAACAAGAAAGATGCATCAGTTCTAGGATTCATTAAAAAGTGTTCTAACCAGTTTTCTTACTTTTGTAAATGTTACCGACTACTCTCTAGATTGTGAAGGTTTAATTGTATGCAACAATAACCGTGTATCTTGATAGATCGATTGCCCAGTATCTAGATTATGAAACTGGTTTGCAATGCTTGGTTGTAGATCAACCTGACGCTGGTGCTATCTCATTCGAGATCATGTCCAGGGTCAAATCAATCCCCGACAACCAAGTACCCTTTTCTGATGAAGCGGACACCGCCGACCGCAAACTCTCGTATCGGCGCAACAATTTCACGAGCCACGAGAGTAGCGGCTTCAACTCCGACTGCGAAAGCGACTCCCCGCGAGGCGTACCCTTGTGCTGTGATGCGCAGAGTGGGAGCGGCGCTGCGGTCGGGGGAAGTGCAGCGAGTGAAAGCACTACGTGCGATTCTGTCAGCGAAAGCTGTAAGATTAGCGACGAGGAATCGTACTGCGTGTGTTCGTCGTCCTCTTCGTCGTCGGAGGAAAGCGTTTCCCTAAAGTTATCACAAATATGCGTCAAGTCGAATCAGTCGATGCTTAAAGAACGCACGAAAGAGGAGTTTTACGGTGAGCATCTTCTGTGCAAGATGCACAACACCAAACCGGCTCTTCAGTTGGAACGTTTCGTTTAGGAGAGTACACCGCTTCACAACCTCTCGGTTCAGTTCGAAGCAGGGTATGATTTCTG
>JAQFZK010000221.1:0-12121 GCA_034695905.1 Fridericia nemoralis | reverse complement strand
TATTTTTTAAAATATAATTTATATATATATATATATATATATATATACTAGAGCAGCCTCTGGCTGAACCAAGGCCAGGGCTGAATGCCTTTTGCGCTAGTCACGTGATTTGACTGAATGCTTTTGTGCTAGTCACGTGATTTAATGCAGTAATTAAGTGAGGCCGCCTGCATTGGCGACAGTGAAATTTTCTACAATTATTAGTACGCTAATTTGCATCTAATTGTTTTAGAACACTAATTATAACGCTAATTTGCATGTAAATGTTTTTTCAACATCTGGTGTCATATGTTATATGACGTCCGGTCTTGAGAAACATTTATATGCAAATTAGTGTTATAATTAGTGTTTAAAATATGTAGATACAGTTAGCGTGATAAGGATGATAACAGAAACCTTTCCAGCAAAAGTACGAATAACCAATAACCAGAAGATTTAATACTTACTTTACACATATTAATTGAGTACTAATCACTTTACTATTTACTTTACTCGCTGGTTACTAATTTATTATAACTAGGTTTAGAATTAGAGCTAAATTTTACCAACTAATTTGTTTTAAAGCGAACAAACTAAGGCTAAAAATCGTCCTAAATCGCTGTTTAATAAGACAAAATGCTATGTAAGGAAGAGGGGGGGGGAGGGGGGGGGGTGGGAGTAGTCAGCCAAAAGTAACGTAACAGGGGGGGGGGGGGTGGGGGGGGGTTGGTCGACTATTTGTAACGGTAACGTATGGAGGGACATAGTGGCCACAAATCGCATGACGGCATATATGGACAGCTTCATAGCACCTGGCAGATATTACTGGACAACATAGTTTTACAATTTATAAAATTGTGTTGTTTTTGTATATTACAAGTATGTAGTTATCCATAGTTCCATACTTAGGCATCTGCATATCAGCTGAGGGAAAGTGTGAAGAAGAAATTAGATCCAGGGCTGCAAGGGCAAAGCAGGCTTTCTGGCAGAGTGGTGTGTTAATGAGAAGAAACCTTTCATTTCAGACAAAATTGAAAGTTCTGAGTTGTTAAATTGTCTCAGTGCCAAATATTCATTGTGTATGTGAGAGTTGAACTTAGTTCATAGCAAGGCAGAATATGATATATGCTTTTGCACAACAGTATTGTAATAGAAGAATGTTGAAAATTAGATAGACAGGGTAACCAATTAAGAAGTGTTAGAATGAACTGAAGTACAAATAAGCTTATTGAAGAAGATGAAGAAAAGAAAGCTGGAGTTTGCGATTCACTTAATGAGAGGTTGAAGTTGTGAGATACATCTGTATCTGTGCGAGGGTAACATAAATGAGAAAAGGTCAAAAGGCAGACCGAAGTTGACATGGATGATTGATATTTTAAGTTAGACTGAACTTGACACATATGAAAGGATTAAAAGAAAAGCGGAAGACAGAAGTGAGTGGAAGGTAATAGTTATCAACCTTCTTTTTTAAAAACGACACCTGATTGATTTATGTATTATATATGGGAAGGTCCCGTGGCGTTGTGACAGGGAGTGGGACTCGCAATTCGAAGGTCTCAAGTTCAATCCCCCCCCCCCCCCCCAACCCGGCACAATTATGTAATGATATTCAGCAAGCTATTTACTTTCCACTGCTAAGGCGGCGAGGAATGCAATGGAAAGAAACTTCGGAAAAGAAGAAATAAACAAAGTAAAGAAAAAATAAGATATCGGATTGCAAGGGTAAAGCAAGCCTTCCGGCAGAATGACGACATGAGAAACATTTCATTTGTGACAGAATTGAGACTTCCGAATTGTTGTTTTCTCAGTGCTTCATTATAATGTGAAAATTGAACCGTTTGCATTTGAATAAAAAAAATACCCTTTGCCTTTATTTCCCTATTATGCATGTCCGCACCTTCGAATGTCCACTTTGTTGACACACACTGGTGCGTAAGTAGTGCGAAATGCATACAATTTACAAACTTGTTGTAGTCTATTTATAAAAAGGTATTGTAAATAGGTAGCCAGCATTGCTACGATTTAATATTTTCTGTTCTCAGCCTGTGAATATTTTTACTGCATTGTATACTGCCAACTGTTATTGCGGCCAATTATGAATGCTGTATACTTTTTTGATGGATGGATTTCATTGATCATCGATATGTTAAGTCTATGTTTAAGACAAGCTTCGATATGTTAAGTCTATGCTTAAGACAAGCTTCGATATGTTAAGTCTATGTTTAAGACAAGCTTCGATATGTTAAGTCTATGTTTAAGACTAGCTTCGATATGTTAAGTCTGTGCTTAAGACAAGCTTCGATATGTTAAGTCTATGCTTAAGACAAGCTTCGATATGTTAAGTCTATGCTTAAGACTAGCTTCGATATGTTAAGTCTATGCTTAAGACAAGCTTCGATATGTTAAGTTATGCTTAAGACAAGCTTCGATATGTTAAGTCTATGTTTAAGACAAGCTTCGATATGTTAAGTTATGCTTAAGACAAGCTTCGATATGTTAAGTTATGCTTAAGACAAGCTTCGATATGTTAAGTTATGTTTAAGACAAGCTTCGATATGTTAAGTCTATGTTTCAGACAAGCTTCGATATGTTAAGTCTATGCTTCAGACAAGCTTCGATATGTTAAGTCTATGTTTAAGACAAGCTTCGATATGTTAAGTCTATGTTTCAGACAAGCTTCGATATGTTAAGTCTATGTTTCAGACAAGCTTCGATATGTTAAGTCTATGCTTAAGACAAGCTTCGATATGTTAAGTCTATGTTTAAGACTAGACAAGGAAGAAGCAACAAGGACCTTCGATCCTAAACCTTTTTGAATGGACGGGTGGATGAAATTCTTTTGAAGAGCTGATGCAGAAGTAGAAGTGATCCAAATGGTTATTAAGCTAGATCCATATTATAGGTTCATCACACAATTGAATAGAATATTTTTGTTCTGCTTTCAACCAGTGCCTCAGTTGCTAAATACTAAAATGATATGCAAATTACGGCGTCCATGAGTGGACTTCGCTGTGAAGTTCTATTTTAAGATATGCATGAGCTCTTATAGGATGCTATTTATTGCCTTTTTTGCTTAGCTAGAGTGAATATGTAAATATTATATTAATATAAAAACTGCAATGATTGCTTTCACATCCTTGAAGAGGAGAAAATTATGGAATCCAAAAGTCTAAATATAGTAATTTAAAACAATGCAGCAATCACCTACTTTGTGCAACATAAACCTACAGGAATTTCATAAACTGCTATCATGCACGCTCAGCTATGGGCAAAGATATTTTTAATTTTTATTTCTATATTTCTCTACCCTTAAATATCAAATTGTAAAATAAAGTTGTCAATAAATTTACGCGTAAACTACGAAATTGTTTTGCCAGATTCGGTGCTGTCCAAATATGACGTCTGACGTCACGCTCGGCGAGGGGGAGGGAAGATTTATGACGAAAAGTGATGACGACGGGAGGGGGAGGGATCACTGATCAGGCCAAAAGGCCAGTGTGACACCAGGTTTACACAGATGTAACAGAACATAAAATGTAACTCAAATTATGGCTAAATGTAAACAAAATAACTTCCATTGCTTTGAAGGACAAAACGTTCTAAAGGTTTAAAGTTGTCATAAACCGATGTTCCGGCATCCTTATTATTATTATTATTATTATTATTATTATTATTATTATCATCATCTTCAAAATCGTACAGGGCTTTAAAAATACACGCAATGTTTGAAATCGTTAAGTGCTATGATATATCAAGATATCATAGCATTTAATGGTGAAATTTCTTTCACCAAAAACTATTATTGTTGCTGAGATGTTTCTGTTAAAATGTTTTGTCTACAGATTCAGAGTAAGAACTACTATCTTGAAAGACGGTTTATCATTATAATAGCTCGGTACAAAATCATCGCCAGTTTAATCAAAAATTAAAACTTCAGAATCTGATTCAGAAACCTAAAAGACCTAAACTTCAAATTCAGAAACCGAAAAAATCTAAACGTCAATTTCAGAAAGCTACAACTCTTTAGTAAAAAAGGAGACAAATCTCCATCTGTTTAACAAAGATTTATTGAATAAAATGCAAGTTAAGAACATAACTAAGCAACAAATCATGACATCATTTAGTAACTGTGCAAACTTATGCAAACAGACAGGCAGATAGACAGGTATACAGACAGGCAGACAGATAGGTATACAGACAGGCAAACAGACAGGGGGACATGATTACATTAACAATATTTAAAATAACATTCACAAGTTAATCTGAGGCACTCGTCTGCTGCTGTACAATGTACAACATCAATACACAACACTCAAAAAAAACTCTTCATCTCAGGCCATTGTACACAAATCATGCCATTTAAAAGTATGCTGGACTAAACCTGGGTTATAAAAAATATCGAACATTTATATAAAAACAAAATGGGTATATATCTTTCCTTAAAATGTCTTCACAGAATATCTTCGTGTATTAAATGCCGCAACCGGTAGGCTCCTTCAGCAGAGAGCATTCCTGAGTGGTGCCCACGGATCTGCTAAGAGCCAGTCAAATATCTTCACAACATAGTACACAGTGCAACTATTGATTAGATTTGCACACCTTTACTTTACTACTACAGAGATATAAAAGACAGATATCACAGCAGATCAATCGAATATCTGCAAATACACTCGCACCACACGCTACTGACTGCAACACAAACATACAATCACAACACACAAACCAATCAGTAAGGAGCACCATAGCCTGTCGCACCGCAAACAAAACTCACAAAAATGGAAGAACATTTAAAGCAGAATCTTCAAAGTAAGTAGAATATTTATTACCTACTTTAACAGCATTTCACTTGCTTAATTTCTGTCGATAAATAAATTGGAATCAATTTTCATAAACGCCATTGAATGTCTGGCGGCATATATTCCTCGGATTTGTTTTTACTTCCAAACAATAGCTAGTGCAAGCTGCTTAAATTATGAATGAAATTGTTAGTGCTGATAATTTATATACTGCATTTAAAAACGAAAATTATCTCGACTTTAAATGGATTTTATATCAGTACTACTCTTTGTTAATAATGCATGTCTAAAAAAGAAAACATTCACTGACTTCAGCTTATTATTAAACAAGTATCTTGTTATTTGTTCACTAGTTTTTATGAATTAGAACATTATCAAAAATGGTAAATAAAATTTATTACATTCAGCAATTGCAGTTTTTGTACAGCTAATTTAAAACGATCGCTTTATGCTTGAAACTATTTCTTATTTTATTCACCTAAGTCCTAGGATGACACTGTCTTAGTCAGATGTTATTGACAGATCACTGAAATGTTCAAATCATACAAGGACGCCCACACTAAAACATTTGAATCAGCACTGATAAACAAAGATTTGAATCAGCATTGATTAACAAAGATTTGAATCAGCACTGATAAACAAAGATTTGAATCAGCACTGATAAACAAAGATTTGAATCAGCATTGATAAACAAAGATTTGAATCAGCATTGATAAACAAAGATTTGAATCAGCACTGATAAACAAAGATTTGAATCAGCATTGATAAACAAAGGACACTGAATTTGAATAGAACAATAAATTTCACATTCATAATTAAAATAGAATACTAAAATTTGAATAAAGACTAGATGTTAATCTATAGCCCAACCACAGTTCACTGGAGAGGACAGGAACAAATTTCAGACAAATGTTGGAAAACTGCACCACATTACATACATTACAGTCAATTTAATTTACAAATACTCCACAGATATATTCTATAAAAAATTTATAGACATTGTTTTCCATCGACTCTGTTCGAACATATGCATAATTAACATTTCATGTTTTCTTTACCTTATAAGCAAACATGAAGGATGTAAATAAGGTATTTTAAATTGTTAAAAGGAACTAATTTTATCAATAGTACTTCAGTCCATTTATATCAAAAATATTTGCCTTGTAACTGTAAAAATAATGATCATTGATAATAACAAGGTTTTGACACCAAACCAAACCGTTAGCTCTTATCTCTTCGTTCGTTATCTACAAATAATTATCATATGTTTGTCATTTAAATCTCAACAAAACAAATCTTTAAAACAACACGCAAACGAAACAACAATATAAACAACATACAGGAGATTATTAATAAAGCACACCAGCACACAAGCACACACACTGTACACACACACTGCACAAAGAACTACCCAATCCTTCTCTACTTTGCATAATTGACAACTACCACATACAATCAATAAATAATCTACAGTCCAATAAAATGCAACATAAAACATAAAGCTATGTGCAAGTAAAGCATGAACAGCTGTCAGCGAGCGAGAGAACAAATTAGAGTACGTATACAACAGTCATGCTAGTTTCTGATTGGCTGCAGCAATCACGTGGCGTTCTCTGATTGGCTGCAGCAATCACGTGGCATTCTCTGATTGGCTGCAGCAATCACGTGGCATTCTCTCTGATTGGCTAAAGCACCGATGCCACGTGGTCCATTAACTGAGATACAGCATTCATCAAATAATCACTTATTTGTTAAAATAATCTCTGAAACAATATGAAATAATTGTGCGTAAAATATTACATTTAAACATGCATATTCGTTCACTCGTGACAAATTAATTTGGTATGTAATTTCATGCATTACACTGTATGCTGCTTTATGTGTTGAACAATGTAAAAAAAACACATCGGTCTCTATTTTTTGGACACACTGGACACCATTTTCATTTACATATACTTAGCCTGTGCAATGTGCATGAGTAGGATTAAATGAGCAAAACAATACAAATGACTCTAAATGCAAGCACTTCTAATACACTCCTTTTGATTAAAGTATTATTAATCTCATATAGCTTAAAAATCTTGCCATCACAGACATAGCAATAATAATTAATTAACATTTTCAGGCTTGCCATCACAGACATAGCAATAAAAACTAATCAACATTTTAAAGCTAACTTCACAGTATTAGTATTTGGTACACAGAAACATGATCCAACTGTTTTACACTACAATCTTGCAAGGTAATATATCTTCCATGAGTTATATCCAACAGCAACAGTCGTTTCCTAGTGTGCTTAATATTATCAATTCATCAGATCTCCATCCATCCAAATCCTTTCCAGCAAAAGTTACGATTACTTAACACTTTGTGCTGATCAACGCGTGGTGCAGCTCCACAAAGCTACATTCAGACCAATCAGCGCAACAAGTTCAGCCGATCACAAAGTCACGCTCTAAAACTGCGGATCAGGCGTCCAAGGCGAGGTCGCCCTACTTCCTACGCTCATCTTCGTCTTGGTTCGCACAATCTGCAACATGATCAACTTGCGAGCTGCGAACTTGTCCGCCAGCGCGACCACTGTCTTCTTGTTGTTGCTGATCATCACCTTGAAGACGTCCACGCCGGTCTTGATGGCTGACACCGGCGAGCCGTCCTCCAGCCGCCACAGTCGGATACTGGCGTCACGTGACCCCGACACGACCAGCTCGTTGTCGTTGGATATACAGCAGCACCACACCTGCGAGAAATTAACATACAAACGTTTATAATATAAAATATACTTAAATGATAAATACTGATATTTTCAAAATTTATAATTTTAAATTTCATCCTAATATAATTGTGTAGTTTTATAAAAATAACACATTCCTGTTACACTTATTGTATGATTTAGGACTTAAAAAACTCAGCGTCTGTATAAAATACTGTTGCAAAACAATAACAATGGATTACAAGCCAGCTAATGCTACTGAATAAAATTTAAATGTATGTATATGATAGCAAAATCTTATTCAACAATAAAGATTGAAACACTTCATTTAACATATACAATTTCTGTTTTAATTTAACTGTTACAAGCATTGAAGTCAAGAAGATGAAGCTATGCATAATAAGAACTCTAGAATAATTTGAATAAGTCAGAGTAAACTGTAACAAAGAAACTGGCAGTAAGTTAAATTTCCAGCACTCACTTCGTCCCTGTGTCCAACAAGTATTCGCAGCAACCTCTCCGACTCCGTGCCCCAAATCTTGAGTGTCCCGTCCGCCGAAGCAGACACCAAATACTGTCCGTCCTTCGACACGACCACATCCGTCACTTCCCTCTGATGGGCAGCCTGTGCAAACATGTCCCTCGCGTCTGAGGGTGAGACGAGCTGCCTCAGAGGCTTGGCGGTCCTCATGCTCCAGATGACCAGTTCTCCGTTCCTCGTCCCAGTCACAGCTTCGTGATTCCCCAGGACCGCCGTCACGGCGCACACTGCATTCAGCGCGATCACTTTGGGAGGAATCTTGTTGGTGTCCTCCACCGTGAGATCAAACGAGAGATAGTTGGCGTTCTGGTCGAATGAGTTCTGGAAGCCTGCGATGACGTATCGGTTGTCCGTCGACAGGTTGAGGTAACTGATGTGATCGGCGAACCCGATGGAACTCTCATACTTCATCTGACGGATTGGTTCGTTGCCGAGAATGTCCCAGATGATTATGGTCGTGCCACCACCGTATTTCTCCGTGCGTCCCAGGACCATGCGCTCGCCATCGTTCATGAGACAGCTCGCGGTGCACAGCTCGTTCTTTCGCATCTCCATCGGCAAGCCTGTGTTGAAGTCCCACGTCTGATCCAACAGCACACAATATCATGAATTGGGCAATCTTACATATGTCAGAGTTGAGACAAACGAATAACAGGTATCTAGAACACTAAGATGTAACACAGGTATCCAGTACACTAAAACATACACACAGGTATCTAGAACACTAAGATGTAACACAGGTATCCAGTACACTAAAACATACACACAGGTATCTAGTACACTAAGATGTAACACAGGTATCTAATACACTAAAACATACACACAGGTATCTAGTACATTACAGTGTAACACACATATTTTGTATACTAATGTGTCTAACAAGCACCAACAATTTTTCTGTTTATCAGTTAAACGATAAAGCTAAATGTAAACAACACAACACAAGCAGATAACGAACGTACCTGAAGTTTCCTGCAGTGAACTTTACTGGTAGAACCCGAGGAGTCGCTTGGATCAGTTGTGCCCATCTCAGCCACCTGACCAACGAGCAGGGTGTCGCCGTTAGCGAGGTGCAGGTCCGTTGAGCTGAAGTCTTCCCCCTGCATGATTCTCACCAACTCTCCTGTCTGAACAGCAATACAAGAATCAACAACTGTAGTCTCTAAACAACTGTCTAGAATACCAGGCCCGTAACCAGCTTTCTTGTGTGGAGGGAGGGGTTTCATAAGGTCCCGGTGGGGTTCATCAGACCGCTTTTGTGAATCTTTTGACCTTTTTTCTGCTTCAGACCGGACAATATTATGTAAAAAAAACAGTAATTTTTCCTCTCGGGGGAGAAATTGTTCCTGGAATTGTTAGAACGAATAATTCTAACTCCCCTTGGTTACGGGGCTAAATAATCTTTTACAATAACAATTGTAGGGACCCTTATACAAAAATCCCCAAAGCATAAGTACTGATGAATGTATATGTGTTTTAACAAATAATATAGTAATCTTAAACAAATATTTAATAAAACTATTAGACAAATATAATTGTAAAAATCAGTTTTACAAGGGTTTTTTATTTTTAAATTAAAATAAATTTTATCTAAATGTGCGAATAAATCAACAAATTATGATCATACATTTAAAAAACTCAGTAAATAGCACTAGAGATATTATCTACATAATATCCATCTAAAATTTCTGCTTACGTTCTAACAATTTTACTACCATATAAAGGATAGTCACAAAATTTAAACAATCAAAAGAATTAAACTGTTTGCGACAACTAAAATATTACCACTAATTCTCTACCTGTTGAGCTTGATTTGCTAAAAATAACAATGTAAACAATACAGGAGGATTTAAGTATTTACCAATGACTCAGTAACCTAACAACGCTACACACCTGCATGTCCCAAACTTGCGGTGGTCCATAGATGGACCCGGTGACAACATATCGTCCATTTGACGTAAGCTGAACGCAGTCCACTCGTATCTCCTCTGTAGTCATCAGATTCGGTGGCGCCCCCACGGCTGAAACGCTACTAAACCCATTCATCCCTCCAGCCTGGTACGCTGCAGATCTGGTCTGATTGTTGTAGAGTTCCTGCTGATTGAATCCGGTGTAGTTGAGCGTCATGTTTTTCATCTGGTACGACGAATTTGGATCTGGCGGGGGACTGATGGTGCGAGCTGCCTGCATGGAAGACACACTATTGTAACCATCCATTCGATCAGAGGAGGAATATCCTCCACCTGACTGTTGCCCAGCACTGTAGCCACCACTTCCCGCGAGCTGTTGATTCTCAAAAACATACGTCGTCATTTTCGTCGTCGTCGTAGAACTATTGCCGCCAAAACCTGCCGCCCCCGACTGCTGCTGCTGTGCGCCCCCTCCTACAAACATTGTGTCCGTCTGTACCCCTCGGTTCATGGAGTCGACACCCCCACCTGCACCACCACCAGTACTGGACATGGACGAGAAGTACTGGGCAAGGTTCGCCTGGTTAGTCCCGCTCCCTCCTCCAGCGGTCGCCGAGCCATTGACCATCTCAGACTTTGCCATTGTGAAGCTCGTCGATCCATACGCCCCCCCTCCACCACCACCACCAGTCCCGGTCCCTACCATTGGTGGAGGAGCCCCGCCAGTTTTCCCAGCCCCACCACCGAGCATCGGCGTGTCCTGAGGTTTCAGCGGAAAATAATTAGACGTCGGTTGAGGAGCAGAAATACTCGGCCCCCCGCCCCCACCTCCCATGCCAATCAGACCAGGCTTGAACTTGTACAGAGCCCACATCAGAGAACTGGCCGCGGCGAGGACTCCCAGCATCGCCCCCGCGACGCCTGCGGCCCTGGCGCCCTCCCCCGACCCGGTATCGATGGGAAGAGCGAGTTGGGCCCCAGTCCGGGGCAGGTTTCCCTCGTCTACGATGACGTCACCGGCCCCATTTTGGACGGAGCCGCCGCTACCAACGCCGTCAGGCAGAACCCCTTTACCACCATCGCCCTTGCTCGCATCGCCACCGCCATTATCAGGCTTATCCGTTACCCTGTTTGTTGCACACACAAAAGTAACCAAACCATTATGATATGAAGTACAGATATTCCTTATAAAAAATAGATAATTGTAGTTATTTTGTCTTCTCGATTCCTATAATCTTATAACCAGTTGCTATAGTCCATCAACATATTGCTTATACATTTAAGAAAATAATACTTAGAATATACTGTCCTTACAATACAATTGACAATACATTGCTAATAACAACAATGCATATCAAAGCAAAATATTTTGTGGGAGTCTCATGGCTGTCATTTCCTTCGTGTCAGACTTCACTCTCACTCATTTGTGCATACATATAAATTCTCTGAAAGACCAATGTGTTACATTACTAACAAGAATGAAGTTGTTACAATAGATGCTACTAAAAGTTTGCCCCACAATTATTCTTTAGTGACCCTAAACGTTTTGTACGTTGTAGACGGCTCTGTGAATTTCAATTTATAACTATATCATTCAAGCATACTTTGCTGTACAAATGTTTGATATTTAAAATGCTGTCTAACCTTCGCACTATCAAACCAGGATTGGACAAGGTGAAATAAAACAGATGATGTCGTGAAAACAATTCATTTTTAAGTGCATTATGTATTATTAAAAATACAGACTGCATTTAAAATTATTCGTCTGCATTTAAAGTTAATCGTAAAATTAACTTTGTTTGTGACAGATGTAATGGGAATACTGTGCCCCAACAGATTAAGAAGGAGAGCACTAAACTGAACCAAGGAGAAGAGTTAGAGAGGGTGGAAGAATGTTGTTATCTGGGGATATGTTGGTATCAAATGGCGGAGCGGAGGAGGCAGTTAGAATGTGAATAAGGTGTGCGTGGGCTAAGTTCATTGAACGTATTCCGGTTCTAACAGCGAGAAGGCTATCCTTGCATCTAAACGGAAAAGTCTATGACACCTCAGTGCGTCGTGTGATGTTGTATGGTAGTGAGACTTGGCCGTTGAGGGTTGAGGAGGAGGGATGCATTGAGAGGACAGAGAATGGCATGGTGAGATGGATGTGTGGGGTGACACTAAAGGATAGGATTGAGAC
>JAQFZK010000220.1:0-12129 GCA_034695905.1 Fridericia nemoralis | reverse complement strand
TGGTACGCGGGGATCAGCCCCTCACACAAATATGCAGGGGTATTAGTATTTATGTAATAAATTACATTCGTTTGTAAGTAATAGTAAATAATGACAAGAACACAGATGTTTAATTATTGAATTGAGCAAATTCAATATTATATATTTAACTGCATCAAAGCAATAGAGAATACCACATAGAAGTTGCTGGTTGCTCACCTAGCGGGTATCTGCCTCGATCACGTTTGCTTTCACCCAAGCGTGATTTAGTCCGCCTACTCGCCGGCTGACGGCCTATATTGACCGTCCAAAGTGCAAATGTCACTAGCCCAAGAACGAGAATGTTACACGCCATCATCCCCATCAAACAAAATAAAAAATGTTTTTTTATTTTATTTTTTTATTTTTTTATTTTTTTTATTTTTTTTATTTTTTTATAATGCAGATATTTAATATTTTGTAACACCCGCAATAGCAACGCCTAAGGACAATAAATGATTACACATATGCAATGTTGCACACACATTAAATCACAAATCACTATTCGAATGCATCGCTTTTACGGATGCAACCCTAAACGACAACAGTGACCACAAAATCGATAAACATAGAAAAAGCAATGAATTGTGAATGAATATCGTCTAGGATTTCAACACATCTTCTGCAGATTACTTCACCTTCAATACAAGTAGTCCATACAGCAAAACAACTATGGCATAGTGTCCGTTGTACTCTTGATCTGAAAGCAATATACACAACAAGTAGTTTATCATCACTTGTAATCGCAAAATAGTCGATAGGCATATAATATAGATAGATATGTAATATGTAAAATACATATGTACACAAATGCACTACTATGATAACGTAGTATAATAATTTAAATATATTGTGTATGTATTAGATATTTATTGGCAGCAGCTAAATGTGCTAAGTATGTCAGAGGTGACATTTAATTTTTCTTCTATAAATTGAAGGGTTGTATCCATTGATTGGTTGTATCATACGACAGAGTCCAGCGGGCAAGGTTTGGTGAATTGGGAATGCACTCAGACAGATACGGTAAACAATCATGTTCTATAAATGTGATTTCTTTAATCTCACATATTATGATCTCGAATTGCTTCAATGCAACAACAATTACTATATAGAATTTTCCACCAACGTTTACACATTTGTATGTATTAAATAATTGTTGGTCAAAAGGGCTGCCGTCGATTACAATATTAGAAACACTGTTAGGATTAAATGTTACACATTCACTGTGTATTGAAAACACTTTACTGATATAAGCACGACTGTTTAACTCGCCTGTCCATGTAACACTTGTATTATCGCCCTGGTTCGATCCAATAACAGTCATCAACAAGATTGATACGAGCAGCTGCCAAGCATGAAGTTTCCCGTTAAAACGGGGTTGCCAAAATGTACTCATTGTTTGGATTGCCCTTTCGATTGTATTATGAAAGCTGTTCTGTAACGGTATAAATTGTGTAGTTGTAACCTGAAAACGTTTCACTACTTGAACTTTCAATGCAACATTGAACTTGGTGACGCTGTCTAGAAACAAATCCAAAATACCAAAAATGCTAACTAGTTGAAAAATACACTCGACTAGTTCTTTAGCCCACGTCTTGCAACCTCGATATTTACTTTTACACTTAACTTCGTTTTGTGAATATTGGTAATCTTGTGAGGCCGGAATGTGAATTGAACTAAATTCATCAAATGAACATGATTTTAGGGTAGTGTCATTACTTTGTAGTTTGTAAAGTACTACTTTATTTTTCTGTAACAATTTTCTGTTTAAAGCAGCCGCATCAAAATTAATGTCTAATGATGTCTGCGAGTTATTTTCAATTTCACCGCTGGCATCTGCAATCAATTGAGTAATATTAAAGTCGTCATTTCTTTCAACACTGGTAGACTTTGAGCATGCAGTATCGGGTAGTAATGATTTATTGCAAAAGCTTATAATGGAACCAGAATCAACTATACCAGTCATAACTATAGGCTCTGGACCCTCTAAGTCGATTTTAATCGCAGAGTTTATAAGTGGCAGTCTGCTGTCATTTGTACTGTGTATAATTTCTAACACAGCTTCTGCGTTATCTTTCATCGAGTCACCTTTTTCATCGTCACAAGCGTGGCTGTCTGTACCTGATTGCATGAAACTATAGCTGCCCAATCGTCCAACCCCGGCACTACCATCACAATCATTGGTAAGCCGTGAGAACATTGAACTGCAATGCCTGTCATTGTAGTCTGTCAGTTCTATTGGCACTGTACCAGACTCTGTTGCTAACTCCCGTTGATTATTGACAGTTGTGGACTATGACAAACCTCGTTTGCTGTATACAACCTATTGGTCTGGTTGTCTGGTAACTGACTAGCGTAGGCGGAACTGCGTCTACTTTCAGCAGCGTGTGACTCATCAATATACACGTTATCCAGGTTGGTATCTAAATCTCTTTGTGCACTAATCCCATTTACTGAAAAATCATATCGATTTGACTCTTTCTGTTTACAGTTAAAATAATGCGGAACATAATCATTTTGAAACAGCTGATGAACATTTTCAACAAGTTCTGTTTCGTCACTTTGCTCATCATAAGATGAATAATCACTGTCACCAGTTTGTGCAAAATTAGATCAGTACGGATAGCATTCAACAGTAATATTTTCATTACAATTTTGTTTTGTATTATGCCAATTCATACTGTTAGAATTTCGAAAGGTTCGACTTTTTCCTATACGTCTGTTAGGATTGATCTTAGGACAGTCTCTGAAATGGTGAGGCCCTTTACAAGTCACACAAATTATAATTTTGTCACTGTTACAACGATTGTTACTTGAGTAACGTATTTTATTTGATGCTTTATTATTTGCAATTTGACCTTGATTATTTTGGCCTGGGTTGCTTTTAAAATAGCATCTTTGTGTATTATCGCTTTGAGGAATTGAGCATTCGAGTTCTTGATTAACAGTTAAGTGGTATTTTAATTTAACCCAATAATTGGTACTGTCGTTCTGGGGAGTTTCAAATCTTGCATTGAGAAATAGATCGGCTTTTTGTGCTACGTCCCCAGCAGAAAAAGTTTTGCCGTCTTCTTGAATTCTTACAAAATTAAGAGCTTCCTTTGACAATTCTGTTTTGATTCTGTCAGCAATCATCAGATTGAACAGTTTCTCGTAGTCATTGTTCACGTTACAGGCCTCCACATAGGCACCGAGACTAACTGACAATCGGTGCTCGTATTGCACAAACGTTTCCCCCGCTTGTCGTCTCGCAGCATTAAATTGCAACAAACGTTTTTCTGCGGAAACATGGAACACAGCCAATAAGCACTTTTTCAATTTGTCGTATGTATCAATCAAATGTGGTTCTGTTTTATATCTTAAATATCGTGCTTTCTGATTTAATCTGAGTAAACCGTCCAGAATGTGTAGCCAAATGTCCTGATCAATTGAGTAGGTATTAAAAACTCTCTCTAAATCATTAAACCAAAATGTAACTTCAGTTTCATCGTCAGGAAAGTTTGAAACAGTAGTTTTTATTAAGTCAAAACCTCTTGTAACTCGTTCAATTAGACTTTCATTTCTTTCTTTATTACTCCCAATATCTTGTTCTTGTTCATTTATTGCTGCAATACGATATTTCATCAAAGCCTCACAATCACGTGTTCTCTGTTCATCCTCAAACTTTATTTTCTCATCCTCCCGTTCTCCTTCACGTTTTTCTTCTAAGTAACAGCAATGCCGTTAAATCAGTTGCTGTGTAGCTTACTGGTGTTATTGGTTGCATAATTGGCTCGACGGTAATTTGTTGCGCAGTATCATTTTGTTTAACTTTAGTCAACTGTTCCATATGTTTTTTTAATTTCTGGTGAATAAAAAGCTTGATTAAATGAATCACAACTACCTGAAGCTTTTCTCAACTGAAAAATTATATCCAGTATTTCTTCTTGGGACAAGCTATCAAAGTCAGCAGGATATAGTGAAGGAAAAGAAAGTTTTGATTTCAGTAACTAATCGATCGCGGCTGGTTTTTACAATGCTGGCTTTTAACTGAGCGTCATCTGGCGAGGGCGAAGCCGTATCAAATAATATATATTACTGAAAATAACTATATATATTATATATTATATTTGTTCGCTTATGAAATAATTTAGTAGTTTATAGCACTTTGCCGATTAGATACTGCGACACTATGTAACTAGAGATATATAAAGCCATATACTTATACGATATCTGAAATGTATAAATATATAATATATCGATATATATATATATAATATATATTTACATATGTATATAATATGTATAAAATGATATAATTTATTTTGTTTCAAGTCAACACACTATGGTATTTAATAAATAGTGTACAGATATGTATATAACAATTGATTCAACTTGCATTAGTTCCAATTTAAGCATATGTAATTCAACAATATAATAAACACATGCAATCATACAATATATTGCAACAACACAATTTTGATATTAAAACTTCCTACGGTGTATGAAAAATCAAAGTAAATAGTTGATGTAAGATGTGTGAATTGAATAAATTGTTATAATGTAACAGTCTAGTTCACTTGACCTGACGACGTGACGAAGAGCTCTGTAGACTCACACTCTAGACTCACACTGTAGACACGCCGCCGCTGTGTACAACAGACAGACGCGTGTAAAGTTTGTAAATCCGTTACGTAGGAACAAGATTCGTCGATGACTGTAGTTATCTCTTTCTGGGCATACTTCTCGTCGTATGGGAACAGATGGTCCCAACTTTCTTCCCCCGACCGGTAGAATGTTTAATGTAGCTATCTAACTGCGTTCAGAATCGGTTCGACGTCTCGTGATCGACACAGGCTCGAGGAGTTGACTGACGGGCTGACTGCGGATGAGTTCTCCCCTCTGACTGGTTGACTCGTTGACGTTGTTTGCACAGCTCGCCAATGTCACAGACTCGGTTTCGTGGCTTCAATGCGGGCTGATAATGCGATCCCTAATAGTGTACCTGTAGGGTACCGGGATCAAACCCTCACACAAATATGCAGGGAAATTAGTATTCGTGAACAAAGAAATGTACTCGTGTGTGTATAATTAAATATTAATGTAACAACACAGAGTTTTATAAGAAATATATATAATTCATTGACATATCTGTTTTAACAGTACATCAAAGCAATAGAGAATATCACATAGAAGTTGCTGGTTGCTCACCTAGCGGGTATCTGACTCGATCACGCTTGCTTTCAACCAAGCGTGCTTTAGTCCGCCTACTCGCCGGGTGACGGCCTATATCGACTGTCCAAAGTGCAAATGTCATAAGCTCAAGAACGAGAATGTTACACGCCATCATCCCCATCAAAAAAAAAAAAAAAATATTTTTTATTTTTTTAAATTAATGCAGATATATAATATTTGGTAACCCCCGCAACAGCAACGTCTAAAGACAATAAATGATTACACAACGAATGCATCGCTTTTACGGATGCAACCCTAAACGACAACAGTGACAACAATATCAATAAACATACAAAAAGCAATGAATTGTGAATGAATATCGTCTAGGATTTCAACACATCTTCTGCAGATTACTTAACCTTCAACACAAGTAGTCCATACAGCAAAACAACTACGGCATAGTGTCCGTTGTACTCTTGATCTGAAAGCAATATACACAACAAATAGTTTATCATCACTTGTAATCGCAAAATAGTCGATAGACATATTATAATATAGATATGTAATCTGTAAAATACATATGTACACAAATGCACTACTATGATAACGTAGTATAATAATTTAAATACACTGTGTATATATTAGATAGTTATTGGCAGCAGCCAGAACACGAACTTACAATAATCTGCTAAGTTTGTCAGAGGTGACATTTAATTTTCCGTGTATATTATGAATGGTTGCATCATACGACAGAGCCCAGCGGGCAAGGTACGGCAAACAATCATGTTCTAAACCTGTAATTTCTTTAATCTCACATATTATGATCTCGAATTGTTCCAATGCAACAACAATTACTACATACGATTTTCCAACAACGTTTACACATTTGTATGTATTAAATAATTGTTGTTCAAAATGTCTGCCATCAATTGCAATATTAGAATCGCTGTTAAGATTCAATTTTAGACATTCACTGTGTGTTGAAAACACTTTACTGGTATGTGGGCGACTGTTTAACTCGCCTGTCCATGTAACACTTGTATTATCGCCCAAGTTTGATCCAATAACAGTCATCAACAAGATTGATACCAGCAGCTGCCAAGCATGACGTTTCCCGTTAAAACGAGGTTGCCCTAATCTACGCATTGTTTGGATTGCCCTTTCGATTATAGTATGGCAGCTTTTCTGTAACTGTATGAATTGTATAGTTGTAACCTGAAAACGTTTCCCTACTTGAACTTTCAATGCAACATTGAACTTGGTGACGCTGTCTAGAAGCAAATTCAAAAGGCAAAAAATACAAAATAATTCTAAAATACACTCAAAAAGTTCTTTAACCCACGTTTTGGAATATTGGTGTCTACTATTAAAGTTAACTTCCTTTTGCGAGTATTTGTGATCTTGTGACGCTGGAATGTGAAGTGAACTGAATCCAGCAAATGAGCATGATTTTAGCGTAGTATCTAGTGATGTCTGAGAGTTATCGTCCATGTCAACACTCTTATCTAAAATCAAACTAGTCGTAACAATGTCGTCATTGCGTTCAACACTGACAGGCTTTGATTCTGTAATATCGAGTAATAATGATTTATTACAAATGCGTATCCTGGCTACAGAATCAACTATGCTATTTTCAGCTATAAGCTTTGTTGAATTTGAACTCTCTAACTCGATGGCAGTCGTATGGCTTACAGACACAAGCCTGCAATCATTTATACTGTGTATATTTTCTAACACAGTTTCTGTGTTATCTTTCGCTGAGTCACCATTTTCATTATCATAAACGTGGCCGTCTGCACCTGATTGTATGGAATTAACATTGTGGAAGCGTCCAACCCCTGCAGCACTACTATCACTGTCATCGGTAAGAGGTGAGAACATTGAACTACAACGACTATCAACGTTGTCCGTCACATTTATTGGTACTGTACCAGAGTTAGCAGTTACTTGGTTATGTTGATTATTAAAAGTTGTGGACTGTGAACTATGACAAGTATCATATACTGTATACAAGTTATTGGTTGGGCTGTCTGATGACTGAATAGCGTAGGCGGAACTACAACTACTGCCAGCGACGTGTAACTCATCAATATACACGTTATCCAGGTGAGTATTTAACTTGCTAGGTGCAATAATTGAATTAGCAGAATAATCATATCGATTTGATTCGTTTTGTTTATTACAATTAAAGTAATACGAAACAGAATCATTTTGTAAGAACTGATGAACATTTTCAATAGGCTCCGCTTGTTCACTTTGCTCATTGTGAGATGAATGATCAATGTGCTCTGTTTGTGAAACATTTGATCCGCAAGGGTAACATTCTCCAGTAGTATTTTCAGGACAATTTTGTTTTGTGCTATTCCAGCTCACACTATTACGAAAGGTTACACTTTTTCTTGCATGTATGTTAGGATTTGTCATAGGGCAGTTCTTAAAATGATGGGGCCCTTTACAAGTCCAGCGAGTTAAACTTTTTTGATGATTGCTGTTTGAGTAACGCATTTGAAAAGTTTCGTTGTTATTTATAATTTTACCCCGATTCTTTTGACCTGGATTGTTAATAAAATAACACCTTTGCGTATTATGGGTATTAGTATTACATATTCTGCAATAAGTTGTGACACAACGGTTTGGTTTTCTTTGAGCAGTTGTGCATTCGAGTTCTTGATTAACATTCGATTGGTATTTGAAATTACCCCAATTATTGTTACTGTCATTTTGTGTATTATCAAAGCTCTCATTGAGAAATAGATCGGTTTTGTGTGCTACATCCCCAGCAGATAAAGTTTTGCAGCCTTCTTCAATTCTTATAAAATTAAGAACTTCATTTGACAATTCTGTTTTTATTCTGTCAGCAACCATCAGATTGAACAGTTTCTCGTAGTCCTTGTTGACGTTACGGGCCTCTACATAGGCACCGAGACTAACTGACAGTCGGCGCTCGTATTGCACAAACGTTTCCCCCGCTTGTCGTCTCGCAGCATTAAACTGCAACAAACGTTTCTCTGCGGAAACATGGAACACAGACAATAAGCACTTTTTCAATTTGTCGTATGTATCAATCAAATGTGGTTCTGTTTTATATCTGAAATATCGTGCTTTTTGATTTAATCTGAGTAACCCGTCCAGAATGTGCAGATAAATATCCTGATCAATTGAATATGTATTAAAAACCCTCTCTAAATCATTGAACCAAAATGTAACTTCGGTTTCATCGTTAGGAAAGTTTGGAACTGCGGTTTTTATCAAGTCAAACCCTCTTGTAACTCGTTCAATTAGACTTTCATTTATTTCTTTATTACTCACAATCTCTTGATCTTCATGCTGTATTGCTGCGAAATGATATTTTATCAAAGTCTCACGATCACGTGTTCTCTGTTCCTCCTCAATATTTCTTTTCTCATCCTCCCGTTCTTTTTCATTTTTCATTTCATTTTGCATAAATGATAGCAATGCCGTTAAATCAGTAGATGCGTAACTTACTGATGTTTTTGTTTGCGCAGTAGTGGTTTGATTATCGTTAGCTAACTGCTCAATTTTGTTTTTTGTTTCAGACGGATCAAAGGCTTGTTTAAGTGAGCCACTCCTACCTGAAAGTCTCCTCAACTGAAAAATTATATCCAGTTTTTCTTCTCGGGACAAGCTATCAACATATGCTGGATTTAATGAAGGAAAAGCAATTTTGATTTCATCAACTAACCGATCACTGTTAGTCTTTACAATGCTGGCTTTCAACTGAGCGTCATCGGGCATTGGCGAAGCCATAGCAACAAAAAATATACTGGAAGAACTATGTATTATTTTTGGACACTATGGTTTAAGCAAACATTATATACATATAAACAAATATAATGCTGCAAGTATTGGATGTGTTCAGTCCCAAAAAAATTTGTTTACACAACAGTGTTGTATTAATAGTACGGTACTGTCAATTTATCTAACTGTGTCGACTAAATACACGACATTATGTAACTAAGGATATTTAATTAAGTTATTTGTGTATATTATATTTTTAAAGAATATATGAATATATATATATATATACACACTACAACATTTCACTTTGTTGCAAGTCTACAATCAGTATACTGCAGTATGTAAGAAATAATATAATTTTTTTTATATCTAGGTTAATTGATTAAACTTGCCATTAGTTCTATCTCAATCTGTATGAATTTCAACAAAAGTAATAAACAAGTGAATTCATACAATTAATTTTAAGAAAATAATTTCATGTGACAATTTCTTTGGTCATATAAAATCACAATATATAGTTGATAAAGCTGTTTGAGCTTAAAGATTTATTATAAACGAACAGTCTAGTTCACGTGACCTGATGACGTGACGACAGTGAGGCTGACACGACAGTTGAAGGGCTGTTTGAATAGCGCTGGTTGACTCGCTCTGTAGACACGCCGCCGCGTATAATTATAGACGTGTCGAGTTCGTATATCCGTCGTGATATATGAATCAGATTCGACTATGACTGTAGTAATATCCTTGCGGTATACTTCCGGTCGAATTCGAATAGATAGTCACAGATTTCTTTTCCCGACCGGTCGAATGTTCAATGTAGCTATCTGACTGCGTACAGAATTGGTTCGACGTCTCGTGATCGACACAGACTCGAGGAGTTGACTGACGGGCTGACTGCTGATGAGTTGCCCCAACTGACTCGGCTGGTTGACTCGTTGACGTTGTTTGCACAGCTCGCCAATGGCGAGCTGTGCAATGAGGAAGAGAAGCCTCAGAACAGATTCATAACAACGATAACAGGTCTTTAGGAAGTACAAGTCTAAAGAAAGGTTGAAAAGACTAGGATTTAATGGACATGGAGATTATATATACACTTGCGGAGCGATCTATTCACATCATTCAAGATACAGCGAGTACTAAAAGAGTTAGTTAATATAGACGATGACAAATTATTTCATGTCAATACACGAGTTTCAAGGGTACATTCATTCAAAGTATATAAACGATACAACAGGACTACAATAGGAAGTCATATTTATTTCTCAAACAAAATTATTTAAAAGTGGAACAGCTTACCGAACGAACTGGTAACAGTTTACACAGTTAACATGTGCAATGGTGGACTTGATCGCCACCTGAGGAGTGGCCGGGAACAGTCTTGAGCTGCGGCTCTGTTCCTGTGAAGCGCAAATGATGTGCTTGATACAAATGCGGTCTTATTTCGAATAAGACCGCATATTGATTACTGCATTCAAGATACCTTACTTACGGATGGATATTTTACTATTAGAAAAGATTCAAAAACGTTTTACAAAGTGTATCACAGAGTGTAAGGACTTGAAGTATGAGAGTATATAAAATTATTTAGTAGGCGATTATGGCGGGCGATCTGATCAGAGTTATGCATAAGGGAAGGCCGCTCCTATCTGCTCTTGTTTCCTTCATGGTGGTGGTGTAGGCTCCAGTCTACACTACTACCGAACCAACGGGCAGAACACTTTTCCCTGAAGAAGGGACCATTTCTCGCTTTCATTCCTCGCAAAGCGAGGTTGTGGCAGGAAGGGCATCCTGCGTAAAAACACCCACGATAGCATCTATGGGGGAAACGTCTAACCTGTACTTGCGCAGAAAAAGCGACGCTAAACTGTTGAAGATGATGATGATTACATTACAAAACACATCTGTACTGTGTTTCTTTGAATCGTATTGCAAATTTACAATGATACAGAGCACAACTTTGAATTACTGTACTAAGTGTGATGTGATAACATTATTTTAGTTTGAGATTATCTTTTGTAAAACAAGGTATTCTTGTATGTAAAAGATGCGACAACCTTTTTTTTGGTTTTCAAGTCACACTTTTATTGTTAATCTTTTATTGTGATGGTTAGAATTACTCGTTTTTACATATTATGTTGACTGAAGAATTGGAATAGTTACAAATATGAGCTGGATGTATTTCAATTCCATGTTGTACATAACTTAATAAAGATCTATGATAGTATGTTTTCAAGTAACGTATTTATTTATCTTATTATTCAGTTGCTGTAGAGTTGTCCTTATTGAATTGTTAATATAGTTTGAAACTGACTCATTTTACGTTGTAAAACACGTTTGATATTTTTGAATTTGTATTCCTGTTTTGCATTTTGTATTCTGTAATGTTCGAAGAATGTGAATGTGTGTGTGTGTATATATGCATGCGTGTGTGTGTTGGTATGTCTAGGTAACACAGTGCTGGACCAGAAGAGCCCGACGTCGTTCATCGTAGAGTGGCTGAGTGGGGTGTGTCCCACGACGGGTGGGGGTGAACTGAGACTGACCTTTGAGTACGGTCATCAGCGCAATGGTCAGCGCGTAGACCGCACCAAAGCACCACCGGTCTGTCTCACTTCACTCCACGCGGCTGGGACGCAGATCATGCTCGTTTCATCTTAGACTGGCTTCCTGTCTCGCAAATAGCGAGACTGCCTGTGTTTTATTACAAGCTGCTGTCGACTTAATATTGCTCTATTTGTTGGGTCTTGTGACACAATAGTTGACAAATTCTTGAAAGAAAATCTTGGTGTGACATGGAGTTAAGTCTTTAGATCCTGTTGATACTAGTTGAAATGTTATGTATTGCATAAAGCATTGCTTGGAGTAGTAAGTATTTCAAGAAGAACTAATTGAAACATCATGCAGTACAAGAAATGTGATATTGTTGTATTAGCCGACAGTGTGATGCTGTTAATTGGAATTCTTAGATTGAATATTCCATTTTAAATCTTACGATATGATAGTGTCATAGAATTAATTCTGAATTCAGTCAGAAGCATTGTCTGTTACTCGTTTTCGACATAAACATGCATAGTTGTGTGTGTGCGAGTGTGTGTGTGTGCGTGTGTGTGTGTGCGTGCGTACGTGCATGTGTGTGTGTGCGTTTGTGTGTGTGCGTTCGTGTGAGTGTGTGTGTGTGTGTGTGTGTGTGCGTGTGTG
>JAQFZK010000219.1:0-12136 GCA_034695905.1 Fridericia nemoralis | reverse complement strand
TCTCTCTCTGTCCCCCCGTCACTTTCTCTCTCTTTTTTCGCTTGCTCTTCCATTCGGTTGGTGAATATGTTCGGTTCTGTGAGCGATCGAGTGTATGTGTGTATATGATTCACTTAATGCTAAACCAAATGCCAGTCTGCATGTATGCATAAATGTCTGTGTGTGTTTGTGTGCGTGTCTGTGGGTGTGCAGGACCATCCGGACAGCCGGGAACACCAGGACAGAAGGGACAGGCTGGACAGCCTGGATTCCAAGGCTCTCCTGGTGTCGCAGGACCAGCAGGACCTCAAGGACCAGCCGGTCCTGACGGTCAACCCGGAGCCAATGGTAATCCAGGGGCAGCTGGAGCCTCAGGCCAAGCAGGTCCTGCAGGACCCAAGGGCAATCCAGGACCAGCGGGTCAACCCGGGTCTAGTGGGGGTATAGGACAGCCTGGACCCGCTGGTCAACAAGGTCCTGCAGGACCCAAGGGAACTTCAGGACCCAAGGGTCAAGCAGGAACTCAAGGTCAACCCGGACCCGCTGGAACTAAGGGAAACGCTGGTCCTGCTGGGGCCAATGGTCAACCAGGACCCGCTGGTAACGCTGGGGGTCCTGGTCCACTGGGGGGCGTCGGTCTCCCTGGTCCTGCTGGAACAGATGGGACACCTGGTAGGTCACAACACGCACAGCAGTCTTGTTTGTCATTCTCTCCTACGTGCAGTTGTTGTGTGGTGTGGAGAGACACTGTGTGTGTGTGTTACTTTGTCTGTCTGCTACTGTTGGTGTGCACCAACGTGCACGCCTTCGGTTGGATGTATTAGTATAATATCATTAATGTTTAGACATGTGTTATATAGTTTACTAGAGTAATTAATTGTTAATTAGATTAAAATTAAAATGAGAAAAGTATACTTTGACTAGAGTTCAAATAGATTAATAATAATAATAATATATCAGTCGCAATACAACGCTTTAACTGCCTGTGTTTCAAGGATAGTTTTGTTGAACCTGATGTTCTCGAAGGCTAACCACTCCAGACGCCTGATGTTATTGATATGTATTATATTAATCTTCAGAGATCTTGTACCGAAGAGAAAACAAAATAAATTGTAATAGTGTTTTAATATATAAGTTGAAATAATGGAATAATGACACTTCACTTTCAGATTTGCATATTCTTAATAGTTGCCATTGTTATTCAATACATCACTGTTTGATAGTGGTTGTGCATCAGTATCAAGGAGTTATTGTCACAAAGCAGCCTATTTCTCACTCCCTGTTATCTGTACTTCAGGAACCAATGGAGCAACTGGAGCTCCCGGACCAGCAGGAGACCAAGGTCTCCAGGGTGCGGCAGGACCCGCTGGAGGACAAGGACCCAAGGGAGCACCCGGACTTGGAGGCTCGGCCGGTTCTCAAGGACCAAAAGGCCAGGCTGGATCTGCTGGTGCTTCAGGACCAGCAGGACCAGCAGGACCCCAGGGATCCCCAGGACCAGCTGGTAACCGTGGAGACCCTGGAACCAATGGAAATCAAGGACAAAAGGGTCAGAGTGGACCTTCTGGACCTGCTGGACCACAAGGACAGCCTGGAAATGTTGGATTCCCAGGATCCGCGGGACCATTAGGACCACCAGGATCTGCAGGACCGAAGGGAGACGCTGGTCCTCAAGGACCAGGTGGTCCTAAGGGTCAGAGTGGTAATCCGGGCTCTGCAGGTGCTCCAGGTCAACCAGGACCTGCTGGTCAGAGAGGGGATGTTGGTCCGTCGGGTCCTAATGGATTCGCAGGACCACCGGGGACAGCTGGCGCTAAGGGTCTGCAAGGAACAGCGGGTTTGGTTGGATCCGCAGGTCAGCCAGGCAGCAAAGGTCAACCAGGACCAGCTGGTCAGTCTGGAGCGGCTGGACCAAAGGGTGACTTAGGCCCTGCAGGTCCTCCAGGACCTTTAGGACCAGCAGGACCTATTGGATCAGTAGGACAACCTGGTCCTGCTGGGTTTTCAGGAGAAGGGGGAGCTCCTGGAGGTCCAGGTGTTGCTGGGGTCCGGGGAGAAGTTGGATTCTCTGGATCCCCTGGTAATGCTGGTGCTCAAGGACCGCAGGGACCTCAAGGCGCCCCTGGTGTGCCTGGGACCGCTGGATCAGGTCCTCCCGGACCTGCTGGGGACATTGGACCTGCAGGAAATCCGGGTACTCCAGGGACAAACGGAGCAGCCGGACCAGCGGGTCCGGTCGGTCCGGTTGGTGCGGCGGGTCCTCAGGGTCTCGCAGGGACCCCGGGACAGGCTGGACAGAGGGGTCCCGCGGGGGCACCCGGACAAGATGGTTTGTAATGCAGCTTTTAAAAGTGTTCGATTGATTAACAAGTTATAAGATACATTAATATTTAAAAATGTAATTAATTTTATTCATTAACATCAATCTGGCATTCTCTTTATTATTAAAGTATCATTATTTTATTGCAACGTATACTTCAATTCTACTGTCACTTAATTTGTAAATGTTGCACATTTGTATTGGATTGCACTGCTTGTTACATTTATTGTCATATTTGACACTTATGCCAATTACTGTATACTACCGAGAACTATATAATTTACACATAAATGGTGTAAATAACCAATATTAATTAATTTATATTAGAACTGTTAATGTAATAACTGGTATTATAATGATTATATTTATTTCAATTAAGTAACAAATGTTAAACTCTTAGCTACTTCAGTAATTTGCAGCAGTGTATAATGTCATGCTAACTTAGCTGTATGTTTGCTGATTGTGGATCTCCATTGATATGATTGGCACATTTAGTACTTGATTTATTGATTTACTTGCTGGTTTTATAACTGTTTCATTTATTGATGGTTTTTTGTATTAATTGTTATGTTATCATTGACAATATTTCTTGTTGTAAGTACCTGTATTTGTATGTGTGTGTGTCTGTGATATGTATGACGATTTTGTATGCACCTTGCAATTTTTGCCGCTATAGCAAGATTTTAAATTTCTGTAGTTGTAATACAAGTTAGGGATTCAAAATCTCTCTACCTGAAACTGCTGTTACAAACAGTGTATGCATGTTTGTATGTATATATATATATACATACATACATATATATATATATCTGCATATATGTTTGCATGTCCATACAGGCACAGCCGGTCAACCGGGTACCCCTGGTATACAAGGCGATTCTGGTCTGCCCGGGTCTAACGGACAGTCCGGAACCAGAGGTCAAGCAGGACAGAAGGGGTCTGCGGGTCCTCTGGGACCATCGGGACCTCGAGGAGACCCGGGACCAGCTGGGCAAGCTGGACAGCCAGGTACTCCGGGTACCGCTGGACCCAAGGGTCAAGCGGGTCAACCTGGTCTAGCTGGAGGAAGTGGTCAACCTGGGCCTGCCGGACCTGCAGGGTCTCAAGGTCCTCAGGGTCAGAGGGGAGATGATGGACCATCTGGGCTACAAGGTTTAAAACCTGAACACCTTAGACTATTAATGTTACGATTTCTGTGTGCATGTGTGTGTTTATGTGTGTGTGTGTGTGTGTGTGTGTATGTGTGGGGGTGTGTGCGTGTGTCGCAAGTAATAGTTACAAATACTCTAGCACATACTGTAACAGATCAAAATCCATTCATAGTGATGCTACATTACTTGAGGCACATATTAATTTAAAATAAAACTATTCTTTATATAAGATATTATTTACTTTATGTACCGCTTCATTAAAGTGGATGCTTGACAGCTTGAAGGAGACTGATAGCTTGTTCACTTTTCGTTTTAGGACAAACGTTAACATAGACAAATAGAATACTATTACATAGACACGATGTACTGTTACGTCTATGGCATGGCTTTAAATTGTCTTGACTATGCCTTTAAAGGAATGACAAAAAATAAAAGTTCACAATGAACATTTATTTTCAGTGTATATAACTGTGTAATTATACAGAATAAAACTGAATAAAGTAGCCCACTAACTATGTAGTAATATGTAGTTCAGAATTTATTTTGTCTACTGCACAATATAATGTGTCCTATCATTATTAGACCCCGTGTCCGCTTAGGAGGCATTGTCTCTCTCATTATTGTCGTGGGATTATGTCTTCTGAATAGTCAGTTTGTATTGGCAGATGGGTGATGACATTGTCATTTTAAAACTTGTATTTGCAGAGAGTTTAGTTACTCTTATATTAGTGAAAGCATGACAATACTACTGAAGAAATATATCACAATGTAATTATAATTCTCAGTTACAGATTATATCTATAATGTTCAATAAAGTATATTATTGATACTTTGACACTTTAAATACATATATTTTATTTTATTTACTAGGAGTATAAACTCATTTCGAATAATATACTTAACTTTTGAACAGTATAATTCGAGTAATGTACTTATTTGAATGAATTATTTGGTATGGAGTATTATACACATATGAGTTTACAACTAGTTTACACGTGGTACTTTGACTTGAATGGTAACAGGAAGTCCGGGCTCCCAGGGAGTGGCTGGGATCAAGGGAGAGACTGGACCCGCTGGAGCCCCTGGTCCTCTAGGGACACCGGGAGATAACGGTGGTCCTGGTCCCGCTGGACAACCAGGACCAGCAGGACAAGCCGGATCATCGGGCAGTCCGGGACAGAACGGAGACCAAGGACCACAGGGTGCTCCAGGACCAAATGGCGCCTCGGGACCACAGGGTCCCAACGGACAGCCAGGACCCAATGGACCAGCGGGTCAACGAGGACTTCCCGGAGCAAATGGAGACCCAGGGACTAATGGAGCTCAGGGAGACTTGGGTGATCCTGGAGATCAGGGACCGGCAGGGAATCCGGGGCAGAACGGGCAGCCTGGGAACCAGGGACCAGCTGGTGCACAGGGACCCAAGGGAAGCGTGGGGGCCCCAGGCACTCCAGGTAATCATCTCAGGGGGGTCTACTAATGCTATTATATCATCTGACGTGTCCGACAGGACATTACTTGAATTTCACTTCATTTGAAATGAAATCATGAACAAACATGTGTTTACTTGTGATTGGTACAGCAGTTCTATAAACGGTACATAATATTTGTTAAGTCGTTAAGCTAATACACTCCAGACAGTTATATGCCGGTAATTTATGTACGAAATTACTGCACTATAGACAACTATACTATTAGAAAAAGCGAATTAATTATCATTGATCATATTTCACTTGATTATAGTTTGTTTAATTGTTGTACTTCTTACTGCTAAGCATAAGAAGAAAAGGAGAATTGTTGTTTTATATCAGCAATTCACTTTATATCAATTTTAAATTTCTGTGACGTTTATAAATTTAAATGTTAATATTTGTATTTGTTGAAAAATATGTATTATTTCTTATTTTATATCATTGGGAACACTGTTTAATTTATTACAATTTTAATTAAGATAATTGTAAACCTAGGGTATGTATTACTTTATATACTGTGATTGTACAAAACATTTAATATAATAGAGAAAGACACAATCTTTCTTATATCTTATATTTAAGTCTTTTGGCATGAATATATATTGAATATTATATACCCGGTATCTCGAAGAAACATATATAGCATGTATATGCTTCTTCACTATGATATTTATCAGGTCAAGCAGGAACCCCAGGCTCAGGTGGATTCAAGGGGGCCCCAGGTCCAGTCGGATTCACGGGGGCAGCAGGAGCCCCTGGTCAGCCCGGGGCAGCGGGAGATAACGGTCTTGCTGGAGCTTCAGGACAGCCAGGAGCGGCCGGAAGTCCTGGTCAAAATGGAAACCCCGGAAGTATTGGTAATCCCGGACCTCAGGGAGATGCAGGATCTCCTGGCTTGCCTGGAACTGACGGTGCTTCTGGACTGAGTGGATTGCCAGGACCTAAGGGTTCCGCTGGGGGTCTAGGAGCCCCTGGGGCACGGGGTTCCCCCGGAACAGCCGGTACCCCAGGAAATGCAGGCCCTCAGGGAGCCCAAGGTAACAAGGGGGATGCAGGACCAGCCGGTCAGTCAGGACCCGCTGGTCAAGCTGGGAACCGCGGTGGACCGGGACCAGCTGGGGCGAATGGTCAGAAGGGCGCAGCCGGTTCCAATGGGTCTCCAGGACAAGCAGGTCCAGCGGGACCACAAGGATCAAAGGGTCAACAAGGTTTCGCAGGAGATCCGGGAGATAATGGTCAGCAAGGGCCTGCTGGAGCCCCTGGTCAACCCGGGACAGCGGGTCAACCGGGACCGGCTGGTCAAGCGGGTCAAGCAGGGTCATCGGGCAATGCTGGACTACCAGGCACCGCTGGGACACAGGGGGCGCCGGGGCAGAAGGGAGATGCGGGGACACCTGGGGGTGCAGGTAACCCAGGAACAGCTGGGCAGCCAGGACCTCAAGGTCCTGCGGGTCCTCTAGGAACCCCAGGACAGCAGGGAGCTGCAGGGACTCCGGGTCAGGCCGGACCTTCTGGACCTCAAGGACAAGCCGGGGCACAAGGACCATCTGGTCAGTTATTAATTTAAGTAAATAAAATAACTTATAGTCTAACTGGTTACTTGACAAGGATTAGAAGGTGATTCTGTATAATTGTTATTTATTAGTATGAGTTTAGAAACATTGTTTTACTTTTAGCTGCTTTATCTGGCAACTTATTAATGACTAAGTTCATAGGGGATTTTGATACAGCTAACTAACTAACTTTACCTAGCCCTTCAATTTGTCTATTCTAAGTCTTAATTGTTAATATTGCTAGTATTTGTGAATATGTTGCATGTACTAGTATTAGTACATGCAACATTTCAATCGCTTTTAAAAATTATAACTCATCCAGAAATATAAATTATAATCACTAACAAAATAGTTTACACAATCGCAGCGATTAACTGTCGTTAATTTATTGCAACTAGCACTACAAATTAATATTTTGTGGCTTCAGTGAGATTGTCAATAGTTCGTCATTAATTGTGATGCTTTTCTTATTCCATTCCTGTCATCTATGAATCATTAGAAGCCAGTCCATTGTCATGATTAGGCATATTTATTACAGTTGGCATATTTATTACAGTTGGTATATTTATTACAGTTGGCATATTTATTAAAGTTGGCATATTTATTAAAGTTGGCATATTTATTAAAGTTGGCATATTTATTAAAGTTGGCATATTTATTACAGTTGGCATATTTATTAAAGTTGGTATATTTATTACAGTTGGCATATTAATTACAGTTGGCATATTTATTAAAGTTGGCATATTTATTAAAGTTGGCATATTTATTACTGTTGGCATATTTATTACACTTGGCATATTAATTACAGTTGGTATATTTATTTTGTTCGTTTAGCCCTTTGTTTACGAATTAACACCTTTTCATAATTTACAGTACCGTAGGTGCATAAATTGAGTACAATGTAAAATGCTCCAGAGTTATAGATATTTACGTGTAATTTCAGGTGTTTTTACTAATAGTGTTGGTGAGTGTATATTAACTTGTTGCTATTAATAGATGAGTGTAAATTCCATTGTTGCTATTAATAGGTCAGCCCGGAACGGCTGGTAGCCAGGGTCAGAGAGGCTCGACTGGATCCCCGGGGGCAGCAGGAGCGAGCGGCCAACCAGGGCAGGCGGGAGCCAAGGGAGATATCGGGCCTGCAGGACCTAATGGGCCTGCGGGTAACAAGGGCCAAGCAGGCACTCCAGGAGCATCAGGGCAGCCTGGCACCCCTGGTCAACCAGGACCATTGGGTCCGGTGGGTCAGCCTGGGTCTCAAGGAGCCAATGGTAACAGAGGAGATAAAGGGTCTGCGGGTCAACCAGGGACTGACGGTCAGCCAGGTTCTCAAGGTCCTGCCGGCGTGTCCGGGGCACTGGGGCGACAAGGCACAGTGGGGGATACAGGTCAGTCTGGGACACCAGGGCAGGTGGGGGCTAGTGGACCGGCCGGACAGCCCGGGGCACCGGGACCGCGCGGAGACTCGGGAAGCAACGGCAATCCAGGGCAGGCAGGACAGAGGGGAGACACAGGGGCCCCAGGGACACCGGGTCAGGCTGGCAGCCGAGGCCCGGCTGGTCCCGCGGGAGCGTCGGGAGATGCAGGGTCTCCTGGTCAGAATGGTAACGCCGGTCAACCTGGAGACCAAGGACCGCAAGGAGCTGCGGGCACACCTGGGTCTAACGGAGCGCCCGGACCCGCTGGGGCTTCAGGACAGCCGGGACCAAGTGGACCGAATGGATCTCCAGGTCAGCAAGGACCTCAAGGAGACGCTGGAGCCCAGGGGGATGTAGGACCTAATGGCAATGCTGGACCCAAGGGTCAAAGGGGACCAGATGGTCAACCGGGAACAAGTGGACAGCCAGGGTCGGCTGGACCCCTGGGGGCACCGGGTGATACTGGCAGTCCAGGGTCCCCTGGGCCTCAAGGACCTTCAGGTATGTTTTTATCGATATACTGAATGTATTAAAAATGTACTAATGGAGTGAGAGATATCAACTTATTGTAAAAGCTCAATGTTTCTTAACTTAAATATTATTGTATGTTGCTAATAGTGTTTGTAAATTTCAAAAAATATCTTTTAAGATTCAGCAACATGTTTATTTTATTGCTGTATTTCTACTAATTTATATGTTTAATCAAGATCAGTATTTTTGATTGTAGGCTAGGCTTTATTTCGTTTGTTGTTAGATACTCTTGGTTTGTGTATTAATAGCATTAATTGTCTATTAATTTTACTCATTTAAGAAATTCTACTGAAAATTAATTATTATATTATTAGAAAAATCTTTTTTTAGCAACGTCTTATATATACAAAGATATGTTAAAGTCTCGATGGTTAGCTTTATACAGAATGTTGATAATATTTGCAGTTATTCAGCTGCTATTATTTTAGTTTTTTTGTATTTGGCTAATACTTAAGACGTTTTGAATAATTACTAACCTCTAGTTCATTTAAACTAACTAGCATGATTGTGTTGGTAATGATTAGGACCAAATAGTCAAGCATGATTGTGTTGGTAATGATTAGTACTAAATGGTCAAGCATGATTGTGTTGTTAATGATTAGGACCAAATAGTCAAGCATGATTTTGTTGGTAATGATTAGGACTAAATGGTCAAGCGTGATTTTGTTGGTAATGATTAGAACCAAATGTTCAAGTATGATTGTGTTGTCAATGATTAGGACCAAATGGTCAAGCATGATTGTGTTGGTAATGATCAGGACCAAATGGTCAAGCTGGACAACAAGGACAGCGCGGTGATCCTGGTCTGCAGGGTCCGGCAGGTCAAGCCGGAGCGTCCGGTCTTCCAGGACCAAACGGAGACATCGGAGATCCCGGGACCGCAGGACAGAAGGGAGACATAGGACAAAGTGGTCCTGCTGGAGTCCAGGGCGCCGTGGGATCAATTGGTCCCGCTGGTCCTGTAGGTCAACCAGGATCTCCTGGTCCTCAGGGAGCCCCGGGATCACAGGGGACCCAGGGATCCCCTGGACAACCAGGAACCGCTGGACAGATTGGATTGCCAGGTTCTTCAGGGGGTCCAGGACAGAGGGGAAGTCCTGGTACCCCGGGGTCGAAGGGTCAGCAAGGTCCTGCAGGACAACCCGGACCTCAAGGAGACGCAGGTATGTAGCCTTCAATCAGACAGGATTTCCTTATTTTGTCGTTGGTTTAGTATAGAATCTGTCTTCTCGTTGAACAACTATCCAGCATGAGTGAAATCTTGTTATAGCATTGCATGCTTTCAATTGACAGATGAAACTTGTTTCCAATGAGCAAACCATAGCTCTATATCAATTGATTCAGTTCTATTTCTGTTCTATTTTATTCTATTCATAGGACTCGAGCACACCTTCATTTAACCGGATAACCTGAAATTTGATGACTTATTTAGTATTTGTTGATTAACAATCACACAGGCAAAATGAAAAATACACAAAATTAAACGATTGTGCAAGAGAACATGTGTGCACAAGGGTTACACAAGCACTGAACTGTAGCGACAATAACAGAAACGAGAATGAACAATACTATGAATGTAGGAACTGACTGATGTCGTGTCTACCCAATAAGTGTTTGATGCAATACACAGAAGTGGCAGTCACAATATCTCAAGAAAGATTGTTTCACGCATAAATTGCAAGCACTTTAAACTGATTGGCAATGTTATTGGCATGAGGCAGAGTTGTAGATATATTGAGATTAAGCCTTTTTGTATTGGTATATTTATAAAATTAGAAGTATTTATTAATTCCATCATATACCTAACCATGAATCATTTTAAAATACATACGAAGGTCTGATTGGAAACGTAGGAGTTCGAGACAACTGGCATTTGAATATGTAGGTCAATCTACATATGATATAGTCGACAGTCTGTGAGGCTTTTAACAGAATGTTTTTGCTCTGATTCAATTTTATTAATGTTAGCAAACATATAAGGATTCCACGAAGAGTATTGAATATTCAAGTGAGGGACGAACAAATGTTCTAAAAGCTTTAAAAAGAAGAAGCAGATCACGTGATCTAAAACATTTAAATAGTAGAACCAAATGCTGTCTCGCCCTTGTGTAAATACGATTGATATGCTAAGCGAAAGTTAATTTAGACTGAATCATAACATGCAATTAACTGAGTTGGATTGCATTACTTCAGGTATGAAACATTAGTGAATAGGTTCTGCTGTGTGTGCTACAAGGCAGCAATGTGTGCGTTGTTATCCTGTACTGTAGGAACGCGTGGTAATGATGGAGCGAACGGACAAGCAGGAAACCCAGGACAGCAGGGTCCACAGGGAGCTCTGGGACCCCAAGGACCCGCTGGTCCTATTGGCAGTGCTGGACCCAATGGACAACCAGGTACACTCCAACAGTTATTGTATTAAATGTAACGATATAATAAAACACACTGTGTTTGATATAATAAAACAGAGTATTGCAAGTGATTGACTAACATGTTTGGTTTTGTATGCACATAAGTCTGTGTATGCTTTATATGAGTACGATCGACGATCGTGTGTTTGTGTTTATGTGTATGTTTGTTGTTTGTGTGTGTGTATGTGTTTTATGTAAATATTAATGTATGTGCTTTTATTTGCCTGAGTTTTAAAAAAAACTAACATACTAAATAAGAAAAATAAGAAATAATTTAGTTTAACCTGATTGCTGATCAGTAACTTTGAATAATATTTGTCCAGGTACTCGAGGGGACGCCGGAGATACTGGCCCTGCCGGGGCCGCGGGTCCCAACGGGACTCCTGGACAGGCCGGACAGATTGGGGATCCCGGATCTCTCGGAGCTCCTGGACCACTGGGGGCCCCCGGACAAGCGGGAAATCCCGGAGACGTTGGGGCACCTGGAGATAATGGTGCACCCGGACAAGGTGGATCTCCTGGTAATCCTGGATCGCAGGGGTCAAGAGGACCTAGTGGTCCGGCGGGTAACAGGGGCACAGACGGGCAGCCAGGACCTGCAGGGAACCCGGGTCAACAGGGACCGGCCGGGCAGAGAGGTCCTCTAGGGGCCCCAGGATTGAACGGTAAGAATATTTATTTTATAAAACAGTTTAAGATGTTATCATTTATGGGGGAAAATTAAATTTCAAACGAAATGGCCTTTACACATTATATTTTAATTATATAAATCATTTTTTTAAACTGAAATTTGGAGGCATTTGTTTGCCAACCGTAATAATACTAATACCGACTGAGCATAAAGTATTTTTAATTGAAAGTATTAACTAGTACTAGTTACTAGTACTAGTTAATACTTTAAGAAAGTATTGAATAGTACTAGTTAAAGTATGTTTACTATAAATGCCAGTAATAACTTAACGATGATTCTATAATTTAAATTAATCTAAATTTTTTTAATTTAAATTTTATATAATTGCTTAAATCCAATGACAGTGTGGAAACATAATTGCGTAATGGAGGTGTTTCATCAATATTCAGAGGCCATCCGATAAATTATAATATATAACATTTTCTGAATATTAGGTGATGAAAGTACATTTGTGATTACGCCACTTGATGTGTCTTAAATTAGGCAGAAGATTTTAAAATTGTCACATTGCCACATTGATGCACATTGGCCATTGATTGATTTCTCGATTGATCATGGATTGAAATGATGTAAAAGATTCTATGTTAATCCACCTTGATTAAATTTACCT
>JAQFZK010000218.1:0-12136 GCA_034695905.1 Fridericia nemoralis | reverse complement strand
GACCTTTTTATCCTTTTCCGCTTCCAGAGCGGACCTTATAATGTAAAAAACAGTCATTTTTTCTCACGGGGGAGGGGGGAGGGGTCTTACGAACCCTTCGAACCCCCACCCTGGTTACGGGCCTGGGAGTGACAGGGCAGAGACGTTGGTGTCAAAATTAAATGCATTATTGGTGAATCTGTACCACCATTTGACCGCTGCAGGCTGATCGTGTCACACGTGAATTGATTTATTTAACTTGTTTTAATAATTAAATTAAATTAAAAATATTTAAGAATCTCTGTTAGCGTCGTTACACATTTACAAGTAAATATAGTGTTAGACACATTATTATTATTATTATAATTATTATATAATTATTTATAATTATTATATAATTATTTAATTATGTAATGATTATAATTATGTGATCAAATGTTCATGTGTAATGTGCGAAATGTAAACGTGGTAGATAAAAACTATAAGTTCATGTTTGAAATAAATAATGATTGGTTTTATAATAATTATTATTTATTTACTATAAAATAAAATTAAAAAAGACAAAAGAACAGTAAGTTCGTTTTTTTCTTTGTACATTTTCTAAGTTTTTATCTTCCTTTCTCTCCATATTTCTCTCTTTTCTTATCCCTTCTCATAACTTCTTTTTTCTTTCATCTTTCCAGTTTATTTTCTCCTTTTTCATGTGTTTCTTCGTGTGTTTCTTCCTCTTTTCTGTCCTCATTTCTTTCCCATTTCTCTCCATTCTTTGCTTTTTTACAGTTTTTTTCGTACTTTCTTCTGTAGGCTTACTTCTGTATGCTTACCTTTGTCCTTTCCTCCTTTTCATTTCCCCTTCTTTTTCAAATGCAAAACAATATTTACTTTTTTCGTCTTAATTTGTATTTGTTTTTGTTTTTATTTTATTGTATTTTACTTATTCGTAATGCGGCGTATGGACTTAACGGTCTTGCACTTACTCACGTGACGTCAGTTTTCTTTCCTATGGTATTATTGTAGTTTACATATTTGGATTAGACACCAGTCTTCAATTAACTGTAGGCCTAGTTGGTAATGACTTGTCATAACTAAGTCTTAATACATATTCTCCTATCTCATCTTTATTCAGTCAGTGGTGCTGACGAGTCAACAACCAATCTATATATACTTCAAATTTGTCCTTATTCTTAGAATTTTGTTAGAAATATATATGTAAAGAAAATATTAGAAACATATTGATTACAGCGTAAGAAATGGCATTTTCTGCACGTAGGGCCTTAGTGAAATTCAGTTACGATTTTATGCAAAATTAAATATCGTTTTGAAAATGTGTAGCTGCTTCAGGAAATACAATCAGGATTATATTAGTTGTATGTCGACTATAATTAGTCTGTTAAAATGGATAGAAGCGAATGACATCAAACAATGGGTAATGGGAACAGTTGTGAGTTCACTGTTGAACGTGTAAACAGCAAACACTCCAGCATGTCATCGAAAGCCACAAATGTTTCATCAAACAAAGCAGAAGAGAGATGTCTCGCTGGCACAGCAAGTGGATGTATTGCACAATCCAATTATCAAGTGAATGGACGATTGAATTCTAATTCTCAACCGGCGTTGGTTGATGCTGATACCCATAGTGTGGGCATGCGCAGTGCATTCAGTCTTTCACAGGAAGTTTACAATAGCGATAAGTATGCTGCAACAAGTGTGTGTGAAAATCGGAACAGTATGAGATCTCTTGTAGACAGTAAATTATCTGATAGATGTAGAGAAAAATCTGACTTCAATTTATGGGCCTCCTATAATGCTGCATCATCATCTAACTTTGGAAATGATAGAAAAAAGACTTGTTTACAAGACCTTGGCGCATTGAGGTATGTGAATGAAATGCATACAGATGATGTGAGAACCTCCCCGTCTCAGCACCGTCGTGGCATGCGAGCGCATTGTGAGGCAGCAGCGCACAGCGTAGCAGCAACAGTTTCTGATGTACTCAAAAAAGTAACGGTGCCCACGTGCAGATCAAGAAGGACTGGTAGTCTTGGTAATCGTAACCCTGATAGGTCCCTGCTTGATGTGTTGAGATACTGTAAGTTTGATGCTCTGAGTGGAGACAGGGACACGGAAGAGTGTGGTGACGAGAGTGACAGTGAGGACTGCTGTGAAGTGTTGAACAGTGAGGACGACGCGATACATACATCAACACCATCATCACAACTGTATCAATCATCACAGTTACGTCAGTCATCTCTATCATTCTCTCAGTTCAGCAACAACAACAACAACAACAACAACAGCAACTCATTCTCTTCTCTGACAACAACTACAGACGCCGGTGTCTCGTCCTCGTCCTCGTCGTATCATCAACGAACACTACCGGTCTGCAGTGCCTGTAAGAGATACCTTACTTCTTATTGTTTACTATTTTTTGTTCAATAGATTTGGTTTGACTTTTATAGTTTTTATGTAGACTTCCAGGTTTATTAAGGCCTAATTCACTATATTCTGGGTGGATTTTTAAAATGCAGAAAAGTCAAATAAAAGAATTGCGAGTTTCTTTTCAACGCTAGAAAGACTGTACCCTCTATTTTTAATCTCGGATTTTATTGTAACTGTTCAAGATTTTTGTTATGCTTCGTGGCATGCAGATGCCAAATTTCAGAGTTCTTGTTTATTCCCATGCAACTGTGCAAAGTGCAAATTGTAACTTTGGCTCCAGGTTGTGCAGGCTTCTTGCGTACTCTCTTGTCCTTGCATGTCGAGCCTGCCACTGAAATGCTTTAGAGCAATCAAAATAAGATTATAATAAGGATTTGATGGTTTTGGTTCAACGTTTAGATTGAAGATACTGTTTAAAGTTGATACCAATAATGTTTAGGAAGTTACTAAATCAATCTAACTACGCAGTTGCCACGAATTTTCAAGTTAATGTTTTCAATAGTCATTAAGTTTCAAATGCCTGCAATCATGTAACTAACGATATTGTAAAGGCTATACTTCATTTATAATAATGTTTGTGCATAAGAGTTTATTTGCTAATTTTTATTTTTCTAGTTGTCTATGTCAACATAATATATAGATCTGTAGTTTTTATGATTGCATTTAATGATTTTTTAAAACTCGACAGTGCCAGTAATGCCGATTTTTACAGTTTCAGTAATTGATGTGGTGTGGGACTGTCCATATATAACATCATGCTCGGGGGAGAGGGTTGGGCCCATGCGTCGAAGTATGACGAAGGGTCGGGGTGGGGCCAGTGTGACGTGACGCTTTTGCACTTTTACATATGCAACAGTAATAGAAAATTTAACTAAAATTTAAGCTAAATTTAACCAAATAAGAACTACATTTAAACAAAATAACATCCATTTTTGCAAGACAAAACGAACTAAGGTTAAAAATTGTCTTAAATTGATGTTTAAAAATGGTGTCTTCACAAATTCTTTGTCACAGAATTATTGATGACATTTCATCACTACAAATTATCTGTCCAACAACATAATTACTTACTACCAACAAAATCTACCTACTTAACAAAATCTTGTACCTACTCAACAAAATCTACCTACTCAACAAAATTTTGCAGCTTCGAAATAATATGAAAATATAATTGTTTACATTCTAAAAAGGCATTAACCAGTGAAAGCTTTTTTAAAATGAATTCATTACTAAACTTGACACACCAATAGTAGCGTTAAAATTTAACGCAGAGTTGTATCTTTTGGTGAGACTGGCTCGTGCTGATTGTGGTGATGCAAAAGTGAAAGTCGGTATCTGCTATTTACTTCTTTTGTATGAATTATATTAGCATTTTGTAATTGGGCAAATACAAAATTACAGGAAATGTTTATAAAGAAACTTATGCATCAGAATGATCGTTGTGCAACTATTCTGTATGTACAATGAGTACACATCTACACAGTACATCGTGTTGATCTAAGTATCAGTCGATATCACAAGCTATTAAGCAATCTATGCATTACAATGCCAGTGTTCCCTGCAAATTATTTGATATTGATATTGTGGTAACAGATATTGGTGTAACAGATATTGGTGTAACATATATTTATATAGCATACATTGGTTTAACAGATATAGATGTAGCATATATTGATTTAACAGGTATTGATGTAGCATATATTGGTGTACCAGATATTTTTAGAAATGACAAACTATTGAAACTTGCATGAATTTAAAGAAATCAATAACACCAAGTTGAAGCTGAAACACAGCTGAACTGCCTGGTATTACTTTCGCAATGTGTCATGATGGTCAGTAAATGAGCGTCTTTAGTGCGTAATGAAAGCCGTTAGGCTGCAATAACTTCTCCATAGTGAAGTCACCTACACCATGGGTAGATTGGTAGTTGGTTGGTTGCAGTAATGCAATGCATTAGCAATGTTAACTGCTGGGAGATGAAACTTGACTTCTTGGAGGATTTATTTAACGAGTGAGTTGTGTATTTTATGAAATTAGTGTCAGTTAGAGAAATGAATTGTTCAGATGACAGGATTGTACTTATATTTGCATGTAATTGGTGCCAGTGTTTTCCATTTTTCCTTTGCCAGAATTGTTGTTTAGGTTTTATTAGTAGACAAACCTTACAATGTCTGCAACGTGATGGTGATCGGTAGAGTAAAGCGTTGCAGTGTACTCGCCATTAACAGCGCTGCTAGTCTCAACATTTACACCCCTTCAACGTTGCGCTAATCCAAATTTACACTCCTCCAAATGTACACTTTTTAAACTTTGCACTCGCCTGTAGCACTCTACACTAGTCTCAGCCTCATGTGTGTCATGTGTGTGATTATTGAATCAAGGTCTTCCATTATGTATTTCAATTTTAATAAAAGAATATGGTCATTGTTACACTACGTGTATACATATCAGACCTGTAATCAGCCTTTTCTCGGGGGAGGGGGGGAATCATGGGGGGGGGGGTACAACAGCACATGTGCTAGGATGAATTATTGTCAGAATAGAAAACAGGCCTCACAGACCTCTGTTTCTTCTCTGGAGCGGATCTTGTCATGTAGAAGTCATTTGTTCTCGGTGAGGGAAGGGTAGGCCCCCCCCCCCCCCCGGTTAGGGGCCTATACTGATTTCGATTTCAGCTAAATGTAGTAAATGTTATTGTTGATTATTCAATACATTCATAGATATACTTATGAGTTCTTTCTCTTTTAAACTAAACCGATTTGGTACTCGAGATAAATCAACAGTCGATGCGTGTGATACGATTGAGACTCGTGGGTGTATTGTGTGTTGATTTACAGCAAGCTTTGGAGACTCTGCATCAGTTGTTAGACCTGTGACGTGCTGGCGGGAGTGTCAGACTGAACGAATCAACCCGTGTACAGATAACAAGAAGACTGAAGTCATAGACTCAGGTGGACACACTCTCGTGGTCTCGGTTGATACGACTGAGTTAGACACAGCTGAACGTGAACAGACTCAAGTAGACGCCGACACGGCTGAATGGACTCAAGTAGACTCCATTGAACATAATTGTGATAACTTGGCTGATGTGACTCGATTGGACTCAGTACAGCGTACTGAAAGAGACTCAGCTGGTCAACACAGCATAGATTTGGTTGATACCAATGAGTTGGATGCCACTAAACTGAATTTTGTGAAATTGGCTGATGTGATTTCATTGAATACATTTGGGAAGACTGAACTATTTGACTCAACTGAACGAATTCCTGTAATTAAGGCTGCTGTGACTGATTTCGATGCAGGTGAAAAGACTGAAATATTCGACTCAATTGAACAAAATCCTGGGAACTTGTCTGATATGACTGAGTTGGACACAGATGAAAAGACTGAGGCCTCAAACGCTGCTGAACAGAGTTGTGCAAAATTGACTGAGGTGACTGACTTAGACGCAGATGGAAAGCCTGTAACCATAGAGTCAGACTCATCAGAGCAGACTCATTTGGAAATGATTCGTACGCCGGAGTCGTTGCATGCAGCTAAGAACTCTGAAGTGATCGTAGCTGACAAGAATGAATTTGATAAAAAAGATCACACTGAAGTGAAGCTGGTTTTTGAAATCATGATGGAATTAGATGTAGAGATTGACCTGGACTCAGCTGAACATAACGAAATAGTATTGACTGAAGGGACTAAAGTGGAGACGACTGAAATCCTGCAGGATAGAAGTGAAGATGAGGCTATGAGAGGAACAAATGACTTGAGATGTGAGGTGAAGAAAGATGTGTGCGAAGATAGGCATAAAGGAAAAGAAGTTGGAACTGAACACTACAGTCGTGGACCCGATGAAGATGGTGAGGTAAGATGTGTTGGAGGATCAATCATCTGTAAACAGGAGCATTTCCTAAATGCTGAGCAGTGTGGAACAAACGCTGTTATACGTGTTACCAGTCGGGAGCAGACACAGAGCAATGCTATACATGCTACCAGTCGGGAGCAGACCAAGAGCAATGCTATACATGCTACCAGTCGGGAGCAGACCAAGAGCAATGCTATAGAGCAGGACCAGTTAGAAGCCCGGTGTCACCATGCAGAGTTACAGAAGCAGAGTGCTGAGTATAGCGTGACTGATCGTGATAGTGATGATGATGATGACAGCAGAGAGATCGAGGTGGGGGAGACGCACAGTGCACGCACACGAGCGAGACGACGACGAGAGAAGAAGAAGAAGAAGAAGAAGAAAGGTAACGACCTGACTCTCAGTCTGCAGTCTACTTCATGTGTGCACAGTATGGATCAACGGGGTTCATCCCAAGTCCTGGAACAGGTAGAGGAATCAAATCATATGAAGTTAGATGCAAAGATGGAAGGTGATACAAGTGATGAGTCATTATGTGTGAGAGGTTGTGAGAATAATGCAGACATCACACTGTGTCCTCATCATTGGCAGGCGGTAGCGTCTGATGGATGCAGACCTAGTAACGAGAGTAATGTGACTAGAGATGAGAGTCATCTGATAACTATTGCCACTTTTTTGTCAACCTACTCGTCTGAATATGATATGTTCGTTGATTGCAATGTTGCCGACGTCACAAAATCTCTTTGCAGTGTTCTGGATGAAATCTGTGCAAGCTGTAATGCTGGTAAATGCACCGAGTGTGCAAATTCATCATCGTCCAACGGTTCAGCTACTGGAGATCAAGACGGTGGTGGAGGCTGCACGAACAGGTGGTATATAGACGATGTGATCAGAGTCATTGCCAGGTGCAATAGTGAACCGCACAGTCGAATTCTTCAAGAAAAGAAAACTATTTTGTGTGACTTACTGCTGAAGACACTGTTATCAATGTTAGGTGTGGTGTTGAATTTAACTGAACAGGTTTTCACTGCAGCGTCGGCTCTGAACAACAGTTCAAAGTTGAAGCAGTGCGTAGACCAGCATCCCATACCTACCGTACCGACCTACAGTCACCGTGTCAGTGACGAGTCGAGGGATGGGGCGGTCGTTGTGTCACTCGTCAGAACGTATGCCGACGCGGTGCAGAATGTCGGCCATGATACGACTGTGAAATGTCTGCAGAAGTTGAATGAAGCTGCGGTGAATGCAATCTGTGTATGTTACAGACAAAGTAGTGACAGGTTGAACTTCTTTGAACAGTTCTTAAAGATTTATGACATAACAATAGAGCCGGTCAAGTACTGGTGGATTAAATATGATAGTGATGGGAAAAACCAGACTACTCAGAAAAGAGGATTAGGTAAAGGTAGTGGGTCAGTTGGTAGCGTTGTCAACAAGTCAGACGTTGAGAGAGACACTGTCAGTGCCCAACTGAACGATGTGGATGTGTACGATGAGAAGACTGTTGCTAGTAGTGCTGGGCGTGTAGGAGATGGCGTGACGACGTGTCACGTGATGTGTGCCAAGTTGTGTCTGTGTGACAGGTCATGTGACTGTAAGAGACTGTGCGTCTACACCAAACACTGTCCTACGTCACACTTGCTACGTGTCATGAGAACACGGGGTGACGTCAAGGAAGGACTCAGGCTATGCTTCACCTGGTGGGCTCCTTTAATGACTGATCTGAATGACCTCTACACACAATATCACAGTGTCATCTCCTCTCATCAGCAGCAGTCACAGTGTGAGCGTGTTGCGCTGCACCGTGTGTTGCTGGAGGGGGTCAAGATGGCGACGGGTGCCCGCAGCCAAGTCATCATACTGGCCAGGCAGATGTTGGAGAAGCGTGGCACACTGAGCGAGCGTGACTTAGAGGCAGAGTTTAAGAATCTGGACGACGCTTACACGGCTGCTGTCATCGCGCTCATGAACTGTTTCAAGTCGGGCCGTCTGTATTCCGACTGGTCCGCTGATACAGTCAAGAATTCTAGCGCTGGAAAAGAGACAGTTGTGAAGAACACTGATAGGAAGAGCACAGGTGGGAAGAAGACGAGTGGGTCCACAAAAATGTCTGACCTGTTGGACCCCATGCCAGGGTTTACAAGAAATTTTAAAAAGATTATAGTGTATCAACTGCCTACAGGACGAAAGCGTAGGCGTGACAAGAACTTTAACATAGTGTTCACCCAGTACCGGGTGACTGGTGAGACTCGGGGGACGGCGGCGGCGGTAGAGGAAGAACAGGGAGATAGCAGTGACGCTTCGTCGTGTAACAAAATTGAAACGATTCGAAACCGGAGCGCTATTTTTAGGAAAACTTATGACGAAATGAAAACCTATTTAGAATCGAGTGATGAGAAAGTTTTCAAAGACTCTTTCAGTGATCTGAGTGACGTGAGTGTAAGTCTGTGCCCGACCGCCCACATCTTCCTCCTGCATCTTGACAACAGGAGGCGAGTGCTGCGGATGTGTGGTGAGGGTTTGCTGTGGATGTCGTCCACTCTGTGCAACATTGTGCGTCGTAGAGACTCTCGGCTGATCGACGCTCGACGAGTGTTGGAGTTCTATGAAGAGATTGATGGGATGAAGAGAGACATCGACTCGTCGGGTCGACAGATAGTGGATCTATGTGGAGACGTTCTGCAGACAAAGCTGAACATTGGATTTGACTCAGTCGTTGAAAGCAAACTGATGGACGACTTCTGCATGCTCAGCTCCTCTATGTTGGATATCTATTCATCGTTCTATAGAATCTCCAGTTTCTTCGTGGAACTCGTCACTCTGTTTCCGATACGAACCAATCATCCGCCAAAGTCCAACAGGAAGATGTTCAACCGAACGTACGTTGACAACGTCGAGGGTGGTGGCTGTAGTCAACTCATCTATAAACTCTATCAGACTTGGTCCTTTGTCACAGAAACAGATATTCGACAGATGCTCTCGGATATTACCACTAAACGCTTGAACTCCAACACACGTATGTCACTCCGCACAACAGATTTCACAGGCACGCCACCTGTCAGGTCCACATGTACAGTCAACAGTGGCGGTTGTGCTATGATGGATTTCCACGATGACGTACTGCCTAAGCATTGCACTGCTTCGTGTATCTCTATTGAGCACGGTGATGTTGCTGATGGTTCAGAAGTGAAGCAGGATGGTCTGTTTGCCTGTGGATTGGTTCAAACCGCCGACTACATGAGACACTTGATCTGCACGGGACCCTGTGTCAACAGAGTGGAAATGAGTAGCATTCATCTCTTTGAGTTGTGGAAGATTCTGACCAGTCGTCACCGGCATGGCTTGGCTCAGCTCTACTGTGATTGGTCTGCTCCACTGACTGACCTACTGACAAGTATTGACAACTATTGTAAGTCAATAAGGAAGATCATCTCAGAGACTGAAGGCATGTCTTGTTACCAGAGTGTCGTTGATCAGTTGATGCGTGTCAAGAGTGGAGTGGAGAGGAGAGTGGAACAACTGAAGTGTGACGTGTTGACACGTGGAGTCAGTGAGTCGTTCTCTCACTGTCGTGACACTCTGAGTGATGTGACACACGTTTCATCGCTTGACACAGACCGAGGTGTGACACACGTGTCATCGCTTGACACAGACGGGCGTGTGACACACGTGACATGGCTTGACACAGACTGGGGGGTTGGGTTCATAGAAGCGTGTGAAGTCGTTCAGGACACAGTGGACTGCGTGCTGAAAGTGGTTGAGATGTGTGCTGTGAGTGAAGCCTGGCTCACGTACCAGGCAACGACGATGAAGCAGGTGAACGAGGACGTGACCGGGTCGGTCGAAGTCGAAGTGAAGACCGTGGCCGATGAATGTCACAACAGCCTGTACAAACAAGAACAGCAGCGTAGTGTTGCAGACTCTGACGAAGCAAAGAATTGCTGTGACCCTCAAGATGAACGGACTGCTGTCACAGGTGAGACTAGACGCAGTGGCTCGGATGTGAGAGTGCTCACAGGCGAGCTGCAGCCTGGACGACGTGCTGTAGATGGTAGTCGGTCCAAGAAGAGCAGGACTACTCGGACGAGTTGCTCGTCGGGTCAGACAGTGATGGGACATGGTAAAGGTAACACTGTGAGCGGCGTCACTGACAAGAATGCAGTGATTGGCCAGCACGGTGTCAGTGACGACGCGTATCACTTTGATGAGTTCACTGTTCGGGGAGTGAAGGGCAGACGAGGTCCTATCTTTAACCCACTCACACAAACACTCACTAAACGTAAACACAGAACAAATGAAGCCGACCAATCAGAGCAGGGCTTTCATTCTAGCAGTAAAACGACATTAATTAAACATTCTGATAGGCTGTCGTTCGGTAGACTGTCGTCAGATGTATCGAGTACTAGTCAGCAGAGTAAGAAGCAGAGTACTGGTCGAGAGAGTACACAGCGTACTGCTGGTACTGGACAGAGAATAGCGAGTAGTACTTCAGTTGGAGGAGAGAGGAGTACACGCAGTACTGAGGCTGACGGGCAGGGAGCTGGGAGGATCGTCGACCCGTCGTCTCGGCCAGCTGTCGTCGGGACAGTGATGGGCAACAGGAAGATGAAGATGTCTAGGAAAACAAGGAAAGGTTTTGGATGTTACAAATGACTGACTGTCTGATTATTGATGGACTGATGAGAGATGAGAGAGAGAGAGAGAGAGAGATAGATAGATAGATAGATAGATAGATAGATAGTATATTCTTTTTTGCTCTCATTGAACTGCTGCAGCTATCGTCGCTGACAGAACTGATAATTGTTTGAGATGATTGAAACGAGATGTGGAACTGTTGAGAGACAATCAATTGTTGTGTTCTGTCAACTCTTCTTCCTGTCATCTATTTCTGTTTGTTGACGCACTGGTTACCAACGAAGTCGTCGTGTTCTCGCAATGTTTGCATGTTCGCTTAGTTCTAACGGTATCAAGTAATGCGTGAAAGTGTGTCTCGCTGACACTGTAGGTCTAATCGTTGTTGTATGTCTAAAATAATTGTCAGTATGCGTACGTGCATGATGTCATTTGTCATCCAGAAGTGAGCCGAGGGTCTGCTGTATTGAGTGATGGTTGCTGTTTAGATATACATCTCTAATGAACCTGTCCATTATGTAGAAAGTGTCTACGAGTAAAAAGTCATCTACGAGGGGCGTTCCAAAAGCAATGCACCATGTCAATTTGTAAAATCAGTATTTATAGGACAATAATGAAATTGTTACATAGTATCAGAACACTTATGAGGAACAAACACCTATTTGTCTGGATAGTTATCGTTAAGTTCAACCTCCTTACGCCATCTTGGACCGAGAGCCTGTATGCCTGGACGGTTACATTTCTGTCCGGCATCTTTAAGCCACTGTTTTGTGGCAATAACAAGAAAATCATTATATGGAAACTTGGAAAGTGTTTCCCAAGTAAATCAGGTTTCAGTTTGTCGAAAAAATGAAATTCGGATACTGCTAGGTCAGGGCTGTAATCATCCACGGCGGTCCGTCTCAAATTGGTGATGGCTTCCATGGTTCAGAGACTGTTGCGAGATCGTGCACTGTCATGCTGCATCAACACAGCCTGCATTGCCCTCGTGGGTATTCATCAATGAAGAGTCCTTCGTGAACACACTGAATAAACTACAGAAACACCTACAACGAACCAGAATCACAAGGGCAATGCAGAATGTGTATATGCATAATGTAGAATGTGTATATTGTTTGTTTGTTTGTTTGTTTATTTATTTGATCACATGTACACGCGATAACAAATATACATTTCACATTAATATACGGACACATGATCGCGGTTACTGTAGAAGACTAATGCCTTATT